>JAIUZE010022195.1:0-10971 GCA_022085475.1 Heliosperma pusillum | reverse complement strand
AAGCTATCGACGGTGAACATATACTCGTTAAAGATAGTAAGGCCTATCAATGTCATGGTCCAAGATACTCATTTATAATTAGAATGGTCAAGACGCCATATACTCATAATTCTCTATGGGTACTTAGTCAACACGACACCAACCATATAATCAAACAGTCACAGGGAAAACTTCCTATCATGTGACTAATTGCATATAAATCATATTCAAATATCATATCGCCTCATATCTACTAAGGCTCATTCATTCTTTCATTAAATAAAACCTTAACTGAAGACAAATCCCCGACCCGAGTCCCGCGACGGGTCATCAGTCAAAACAGGGCTGACTAGATCTTAGTTTGACCAAACCCGTTTGGTCAAACCGGCTAGAAACAGAGTCTTTACCAATTAAACTTGAACATAAAATCATCATATTCATCTCATGCTAATTTATTCCAACTTCTAACATGTGAATTATTAAAATCATACAAAAACCCGCTTGACTTAAAGGATATCATATTAAACTACAATCTCGTATTATAATTTCTAACATGTGAGAAATAATAATATTATGAAAACTTTTAATTAAATAATTTACTTATTAACATTTCTCACTTGCTAAATATTACAAAACACGGTAAAATAACAATCACTCAAAAACCGTCACAAGTCCATGGAGGAAACCCACAGGCTGTTTTGGGCCGAACATGACACGGGCCTGGACTGGGCCCACGGGCCTGGTTTGGGCCTGTTTTGAGTCGACATTTCTAAACTCGTTTCTTAATATTTCCCGCATGCTTTAACATATTTAAAACCCGTCAAAACAACAACAAAACAATCAAGTATCGACACAACCCACGAGCCCACTCACGGACCAGCCCAGATCGGACCTGGACCGGGCCTGAACCGGCCTGAACCGGCCTGGTTTGGGTCGGTTTTCCAGCCACCACCCACGTCCACCTTACACGGCCAACATCAACCACCATTCTAAATTATTTCTAACATGTTTTAATTAACAACATCCATTTTTAACAAACAATTCAACATCATTCATACTACAATTATAATTATGAACTAATCATCCAAATATGTCAAGAACACTAATCATGTTAAAAATTCCATACAACAAAATAATCATAACTACTTATCAT
This sequence comes from Heliosperma pusillum, assembly GCA_022085475.1. Taxonomy (NCBI): domain Eukaryota; kingdom Viridiplantae; phylum Streptophyta; class Magnoliopsida; order Caryophyllales; family Caryophyllaceae; genus Heliosperma; species Heliosperma pusillum. Next base: position 9,839 of record JAIUZE010022195.1, on the reverse strand, counting down.
GTTACTACTAAAACCATAAATAACAATAACATGAACAAACACAAAAGATATGTAACATAAATTCGTCGAGTAACTCGGAATCGTTACCTTAGCTAGCACAAAATCAATTAGCACCAAAATAAGAAGTAAAAACCCGTCTACTAATCTTCTTCTAAAATATACGAGTCACCAAACTCGTCTTCAAAATCTTCTCCTATAAGAAATGACAAGAATAACATTATTAGAATTAAAACTTGAATTTCAACAATTAAAGTGTTGAAAACGATTTTGTCGGAATTGGAAATAAAACATACGTGGAGATGAAGAGCGAAGAGGAGACTCTAGAAATATAAGTTAGGACGGATTTGAACAAGTAAAGAAGGTTTTATGACGATTTTGCTCAAGAACGATGAAGAACGACGAAGAACGATGAAGAACACCAAGAACGATTAAAGAAAGTATTAAAAAGGTATTAAGTTGATTTAGTGTAAAATGAAAAGATAATTAGTGAGTAATGGGGTGTGTGGGTGCCTTGTAAATATAGAGAAAAATGGAGTCGGGTTTTGAAATTGTTGTTACGGATTTGACTCGGGTTTTATAATTATATTAAGGTAATTAATTAGATATTATTAGGTTTAATGATAGTTTAATCAAATATCTAGATATTAATTAGATATTATGTTATTGTAATCAAAAGAAAGGAAAATATCTAGTCCTAAGAGAGGGTGAGGGAGCCGTGTGGGATAGGTAGTAGTCGGATCTGTTTTTCAAGCGATTTGCGTAATTTAAGATGACGGATCGATAAAGTTACAAATATCTTAGATATTCGTATTAGTTTAATCGAAAGAATTAAAAGATCTAAAGTGAGTGGAAAAAGGTGACATGGGGCGTGTGACTCATGCTAGAGTCGGGTTTCGGGTTTGTTTCGGGACTTAAGTTGACTCGGGAATAGTTAAATGACGTTCGGGGTTAAACCGTAAAACCTTCTCTTTAATTCCGAATAAATTCAAAATAATTTTATTAAATTATCATAAATTCAAATAAATCTTAATAAATTAAAATAATTTAAATTTATTATTTTTCAAATATAATTTCCGTCTTTCAAATTACGGGTTGTTACAATCACCCCTCCTTTTAAAAAGTTTCGTCCTCGAAACTTAAAAGAAGGAAAGTGACCTATATGTAGGTCTATTTCAAAACTTTAAAAATATATTTGTAATAAAAGTACTGGGTCTTATCAATGGGGCGGAAGGTTCTCGTCGGCCGTTAAGAACATCGACGTCCCAAGTCAAAGACTTTAAAAAAATACATTTTCGCATCAATAAATGAGAAAACTAGTTATCGAACGTCTCCAATAACGAGTCTCAACATTCCTTGACGGTAAAATACTTGAAATCGTCAAACATTTCCAAAAGCTTTCAGTTCAAAAATTCTATAGTAAAGGTAATAACTCTACTACCTATGCTTAAATTTTTTAACTAAAGCTTCTAATAATCTATTTATAAGAGATGATATTCGATAGAAGGAACGGAATATTCGAAAGAATAAATCGAATAGAAAGAGGAAAGAAAGAAGGAAATTTACCTCAAGCAAAGAGCTCGGAATATTTAGCTAACATTTTAGCTTCGGGTTCCCAAGTTTCTGATTCAACGTTTCCACAACGCCAAAGAATACGAACCAAGGGTACCACCTTGTTTCTGAGTTGCTTGTTAGCCCTTTCAAGTATACGAATCGGCCTTTCTTCCAAAGCCAAGTTAGGTTCCAAGTCCAACACTTCTTCTTGAATAATATGACTCGGATCACTGATATACTTCTTCAATTGCGAAACATGGAACACATCATGAACTTTACTCAAGTTCGGGGGTAATTCCAAACGATAAGCAACAGGACCAACTCTTTTAAGCACACGAAACGGTCCAATATATTTAGGACTCAACTTTCCTTTCACTCCAAACCGTTTCACTCTTTCATCGGTGCACTTTAAGGAATTACACGGTCATCAAATCAATTCACCCATTGGGAACCCAGTAGGTCGACGACGGACATCGGCATAGGATTTTTGTCTATCTTGAGCGGCTTTCATTCGCTCATGAATGACTTGAACTTGATCAATCGTTTCAGTCACTATGTCGGGACTCAACATATGATCATCCTGGACTTGATCCCAACAAATAGGACTACGACACTTCCTACCGTATAAAGCCTCATACGGTGCCATCTTGATAGAAGCATGGTAACTGTTGTTATAAGAAAATTCAACCAGAGGCAAACACTTCTCCCAAGATGCGTGAAAGTCTAAAGCACAAGCCCGGAGAAGATCTTCCAAAGTTTGGATCGTTCTCTCGGTTTGACCATCAGTAGCGGCATGAAATGCTGTGCTCATCAACAATTTACTACCCATGGCTTCTTGCAAAGCCGTCCAGAATCGGGAACAGAATCTCGGATCACGATCTGAAACTATATCTTTAGGCACTCCTTGGTAACGCACTATCTCATCCACATAGGTACGGGCTAAGACATCTATCTTCCAAGTTTCTATGATAGGCACGAATCTGGCACACTTGGTTAGACGGTCTACAATAACCCATATGGCATTCTTTCCACTAGAAGTACTAGGTAAAGCCATCACGAAGTCCATAGAAATAGATTCCCATTTCCAAAGAGGAATTTCCAAAGGTTGCAGCAAACCTCCGGGTCTTTGATGTTCAATCTTCACCTTCTGACAAGTAAGACATTTACTAACATACTCATTTACTTCAATCTTCATCCTAGGCCACCAAAATTGTGGTCTCAAATCTTTATACATTTTGTCACCGCCAGGATGAATAGAATAAGGAGAAAGGTGAGCTTCATCAAGTATTCTCTTCCTCAACTCAGCACTTCTCGGAACATACATTCTACCATAGTAACGAAGGTAGCCATCATTATCCACCACACAATCCTTAGCTTGCCTAAGTAGTATTTTTGCTCGTATGGCGATGAAAGTAGCATCCTCCGGTAAACAAGTACGAATCTCTCGATAGAAATCGGGTTCCGCAGTCAAAGCACCAAGATAATCGAATCCCTTCCCAACAAACTGTATCTGAAGTTTCTGAAATTCTGTTACCAGTTCATCGGGTAAAGTACTAAGAGCATTTAATGAATGACTAGTCTTTCTACTCAATGCATCTGCCACCACATTTGCCTTTCCTTCGTGGTAAATCAACTCGGCATCATAATCATTCACTAACTCTAACCATCTTCTCTGCCTCATGTTCAACTCTTTCTGGGTAAAAATGCACCTCAAGCTTTTATGATCGGTATAGATTCGACAATGAACCCAATAAGATAGTGTCTCCAAGTTTTCAATGCATGTACCACAGCTGCTAACTCAAGATCATGAGTCGGGTAGTTCACTTCATGAACCCTGAGTTGTCGAGAAGCAAGCAATGACTTTTCTATTCTGCATCAAGACACATCCCAAACCATGCTTTGAAGCATCACAATATACATCATAATCCGCTTCATCATCTGGTAAAGTCAACACCGGTGCAGTAGTCAATCTCTTCTTTAATTCCAAGAAGGAAATTTCACATTCATCGGTCCAGATATACTTTGCTTCCTTCTTTAGCAATTGAGTCATCGATCTTGCTAACTTAGAGAAATCTTTCACAAACCGACGGTAATAACCCGCTAAACCAAGGAAACTCCGAATCTCGGACACATTTTTCGGACTCTTCCATTCTACCACGGCCTCAATTTTAGCTGGATCGACCATAACACCATCTTTTGAAATAACATGACCAAGGAAAGATACCTCGGGCAACCAGAATTCACATTTGGAGAACTTAGCATACCATTTTTGGCGTCGATGAACACCCAAAATGATTCGAAGGTGATCAGCATGTTCTTCCTTAGATTTAGAAAAGATCAAGATATCATCAATGAATACTACAACATATTTGTCGAGGTACTCCCTGAAAGTACGATTCATCTGATCCATGAATATTGCTGGAGCGTTAGTCAAACCGAATGGCATCACATTGAATTCGAAATGACCATACCTCGAGCTAAAAGCAGTCTTGGGAATATCTGCTTCCCGAACAGGAATTTGATGATAACCCGATCTAAGATCAATCTTTGAAAAAGTAGAAGCACCACGTAATTGGTCAAAAATATCATTAATACGAGGAAGAGGATATTTGTTTTTGATTGTGACACGGTTCAACTCACGATAATCAATGCACATTCGCATAGAACTGTCTATCTTTTTGACAAATAGTACGGGCGCACCCCAAGGAGAAGCACTAGGCCTAATGAAGCCTTTCTCAATCAAGTCATCAAGTTGTATTCTCAACTCTTTCAACTCGGAAGGAGCCATACGATAAGGAGCTTTAGCAATTGGTCCAGTTCCAGGAACTAGATCAATGGAAAATTCAACATCTCTTTCAGGAGGAATTCCCGGGTAATTCATCGGGAAAAATATCTGGATATTCACAAACAATAGGAACATCCTTCAAAGAAGGAAGAGAAGAATCAGAAGTAGTCACTACACATAGAAACGCTTGATGACCCTTCTTCAAAACACTCATCATTTTCATAGCTGAGATTAACTTCACACTAGCTTGCTTTCTAACTCCTTGATAAGATATACGAGTACCCAAAGGACTTTTAAGAATAATCTTTTGATCAGGGCATTCAAATCGAGCATGATAAGTAGATAACCAATCCATGCCCAGAATGATATCGAACTCTTCAAGAGGGAACCGAAGAAGATTTGCTGGAAAAGTAGATCCATTTATTGATATAGGAATGTCCGAATGAAGATAAGAGCATGAAAACACATCTCCGGACGGTAAAGATATAGGAGTACTTTCTCCAACTGAAGCTTTGATAGGTAATTTATCGGATAATCTCATCGAAATAAAAGACAAAGAAGCTCCCGTATCAAATAAAATTAAACACGGTATTTCATAAATTGAAAACATACCAGTCACGATGTCTGGTTGAGCATCGGCCTCAGCTCGGCTCATGATGAAAATCCGACCCTTAGGTCTCCCAGAAATAACCGGTGTAGAAGCTGTCTTCATCCTATCAGGACATACGTTAGCCTTGTGTCCCGGTTTCTGACAAATAAAGCACACAAATGGCTTGTTGAAGCAACCAACACCAGGATGAATAGGCATCTTGCACGTAAAGCAGATACGACCCTTAAGATCGTTGTTGTTGCTCTGAACGAATGGACGGTTACTTCGAGTTGCTTGTCCACTCTGAAAGTTCCTCCTCTTGTTTGAGAAAGAGGATGGAAAGGAAGGTCTAGAAGTAGGATACAACGGTCTCTTGCCAAAGGCATTAGGAGCTACAAACGAAGTACGGGCCTCTTCGGCAATCTCCCGAATAGAACTCTCTGCCCATAGAGCATCGTTGTAAATAGAGACAAAAGAAGTATAACCCCTACTGATCTTTCCCTTCACCTGAGGAGAAAGCTTTCCTAAGTAAAAGAATGCCTTGTCTTCCTCCCTTGAAATAAGCCGAGTGGCATAATGAGCCAACTCGTTGAACTTGGTTGTGAACTCCTGAACTGATAGTTTTCCCTACTTGAAGTCCATAAACTCCTTCAGTTTCTGCTGCCTCAACTCATCAGGATAGAACCTCGTCTCCAATAGCTCACGGAAACGAGTCCAACTAAAATCAGGTTCCAACTTCGAAGTAGGGCCAGTAAGTGACCACCACTGATCAGCTTCCTTCACTAAGAAGTGGGAAGCAAGACGGACTTTATCCGCATCAAGAACATCGTATAGAGAAAAGTTCTTCTCTATTTCACGAATCCATTCTGAAAGCTGAATGGGATCTACTTCACCACCATAGGTTTTGGCTTGGCTCCTAGATAGTTGTGAAGCAACCCATGTACAACTTCCGTGTCTCTCACGGTCGGGAGGAGGATTAGGAATAGGATTCGCCTGTTGATTTTGCTGATTTTGCTGGTTCTGAATAATAACAGTAAGAGCTGCTAGGATCGTGTTGTCAATTCTCGGAGGCATCTTGCAAAAGAAAACACAGATTAGTACTTATCATATAGCAAGCACAAAGAGACTACAACATAATCCTAATCTACCCATCCTACCATTCTATCTCACAAGTTTATTATTTTATTAAGGTCAAGTTATTTATGCAAGGGTACACAAACGTGCGTCGGGAGCAAAATAGCTCTGATACCAACTGTGACACCCTCAAATTTGCGGAAAAATATACAAGTAATTTAAATAAATAAAAGATGAGAATACGTTTCCAATAGGTTCACTTTAGTGAAAATCGGTAAATTTTAAAACCGGAACCTACTATTAAATATATTCATCATAACAAAGGTGTCTTAAAGAAAAAGGTTCATAACAAAAAGGAAATAATATTATACATAAGAATTATCCTAAACGGGAGACATATCTCCCGTATAAATACGGGAATAAAAGAGTGTATAATAATATACAATCCTAAGAACCGAATATAGGTCCAAGGTAAATACTTCGCTCGCTAGCTCGTCAATGTACCCAAGTATGCATCACAAACCTGCCAACCGCATTAAATATAAACACGGAAGACACAGTCAGTGGGGAGTAACTCCGAGTTCTCCCAGCCGAAATGTCGAGTTTAATAAAACATGAATAACATAAAAGAGATGTATATGGAAAATACAAAACCTTAACATATACGATATGCTTTTCATGTTATGAAACAATTAACTAACATATAACCTATCATATGAAAGTTATCATGTGAATCTGTTAACAATCTATAACACGAGGTAGGGAAGCTGGTATGCTGGCTCAGAGGTTACATTTAAAACATGGCCTTGATACACTCAAACCCTAATCAAACATAATATCATGTGAATCAGTTAACAACCGGTAATCCAAACTCTATCAACCTTAGCCGGCTTGCATCTCACCTTCTAAGATTCATAGAATCATACAAACATGAAAGACAAATACTTCTACAAACAGGCATAAGTTCTTAGCACAGTCAATAGTCGACTTCTGTAACTCGAGGCTATACCACAAGGTAGGAAAACATCCTAGTACTAGACTGATCAGACCTAGCGACAACAGCTATTCCATTCCCCGTCCCATGACATAACCGTCTATGAGAAACTCTACTAGGCGACCCCCTAAGCAGAGATGGCTAGTACTTAAGCTGGCTCCCTTCCCAAAGCGGAACTCTTAGGATGCCATGCCCCGACTTGGATATAAACCCACCAAGCAGGGACACAAAAGCTATCGACGGTGAACATATACTCGTTAAAGACAGTACGGACCTATCAATGTCGTGGTCCAAGCTACTCATTTAGAATTAGCATGGTCAAGACGCCATATACTCATAATTCTCTATGGGTACTTAGTCAACACAACACCAACCATATAATAAAACAGTCACGGGAAAAACATCCTATCATGTGACTAATTGCATATTAATAATAATCAAATATCATATCGCCTCATATCTACTAAGGCTAATTCATAATTAAATACAACCTCACTTGAAGACGAATCCCCGACCCGAGTCCCGCGACGGGTCATCAGTCAAATCGGGGCTGACTAGATCTTAGTTTGACCAAACCCGTTGGATCAAACCGGCTAGAAGCAGAGTCTTTATCACATAGACATAAAATCAACATATTCATTACATGTTATTTTATTACTACTTCTAACATGTGACTTATCATATTATACCCAAAACCCGCTTGACTTAAATGATTTCAACGTAAACTAATCTCGTATTATAATTTCTAACATGTGAGAAATAATAATTTTATGAAAACCTTTTTAATTTAATATTTTACTTATTAATATTTCCCACTTGCTAAATATTACAAAACACGATAAAAATGACGATAACTCAAAAACCGTCACAAGTCCCAAAGTGGGACCCACGGGCTGAGTTGGGCCGGACCCCATATGGGCCTGATTTGGGCCTCACGGCCTGATTTGGGCTCAATGGGCTGTTTTGCCTAAAATTTCTAAAAACCGTTTTCCAATATTTCCCGCATGCTTTAACATATTTAAAACCCGTCAAAACAACAACCAATCAATCAAACATCGACACAACCAAAGACCAAAACCCGGACCCACCATGGACCAACCCAGACCGGGTCTGAACCGGCCTGGACCGGTCTGGTTGGTCCGGTTCTTGCCCTCTCCACGGTTCACCCAACAAACAACAACAAATTTATTCTAACATGTTTTAAATTATCAAACACCCATTTTTAACAACCTTCCATACAAAATCATAACTTATTAAAATCATCAAAATTTATCAAGAACACTAAACTTGTTAAAATTTCCTAAACAACATAAAAATCATAACTTATTGAAAATCATCAAAATTTATCAAGAACACTAAACTTGATAAAATTTCCTAAACAACATAAAAATTCATGCAACATAAAAATCACCAAGAACAATAAAACCACATGAAAATTCCATACAACATAAAAATCATCAAGAACCATAAAACAACATAAAAATTCCATACAACATAAAAATCATCAAGAACAATAAAACAACATAAAAATTTCATACAACATAAAAATTCCATATCTTCTCATGTTATTACTAAAATCATAAATAACCATAACATGAACCAAAACTAAAGCCTATGTGACATTAATTCGTCGAGTAAAACGGAATTGTTACCTTAGCTAGCCAAAACAATTAGCACCAAAATAATAATAAGAAGTATATAATAAAAACCCTTCTACTAATCTTCACCCAAAATATACGAGTCTCCAAACTCGTCTTCAAAATCTTCCCCTATAAGACATGACAAGAAAAACATTATTAGAACATAAAACTAAATTTCTCATAATTAAAGTGTTGAAAACGATCTTGACGGAATTGAAATTAAACCGTACGTGAAGATGGAGAGCGAAGAGGAGAGTCTAGAAATATAAGATAGGAAGGATTTAATTAAGAAACGAAGATTTTATGAAGGTTTTGCTCAAGAACAATGAAGAACAAATGATGAACAACGAAGAACACGAAGAACGATTAAAAGAAAGCGATATTTTGATCTTATTTTGATTTGTTGTAAAGTGAAAAGTTGTTTGTGAGTAAGGGAGGGTGTGTGTGTGCCGTGTGTTTATAGGCAATTAAGGACGTCGAGTTTTGAAATTGTTGTTACGTAATTGACTCGCGTTTAATAATTATTTTGCGGTAAACGATTAAATATAATTAACGATAAAGTTAATTATAACAAATATCTAGATATTATGATTATTGTATCAAAAGTAATGAAAATATCAAGGCTATTAGAGGACTTTTGAGCCGTGTGGTATGGTGAGCATCGGGTCTGTTTTTGCTCCATTTGCGTAAATTTCGTTAACTGATCGATAAAGTTAATAAATATCTAGATATTTTGATTAGTTTAATCAAAATAAATAAAATATCTAATGGTGAGTGGAAAGCGATGACACGCGCGTGTGACTCATGCCAAAGTCGAGTTTCGATTTTGTTTCGCGCTTTACGATGAGTCGGGAATAGTTAAATGACGTTCGGTTAAAACCGTAAACGTTATTCTTTAAATTCCGAATAAATTCAAAATAAGTATATTAAATTATGATAAATCTTAATAAATCTAAATAAAAATAAATCAAAAATATTATTTTTTTAAATAAAATTTCGGTCTTCATACTTATGAGACGAGTCGGGAAAAGTCAACGGAAGTCAAAGTTGACTGAAAAGTCGAGAAAAGTCAAAGATGACTTAAAAGTCAAGAAAAGTTTTAGGACGACTTAAAAGTCAAGAAAAGTCAATGACGACTTTTAAAAAGTCAAGAAAAGTCAAAGACGACTTAAAAGTCAAGAAAAGTCAAAGACGACTAAAAAAGGT
>JAIUZE010022193.1:0-16771 GCA_022085475.1 Heliosperma pusillum | reverse complement strand
ATAGACTCGAAACAATAAATTCCACTTTAAAACTTAAACAGGCTCAAAAGTATTCGTAAAATATTTTCACTAGAAAAATAGGGTACTTTTCGGGTTGTTACAAGAGCAATCAAAGTCAAATGGACCCTTAGGATCCCACTGGCGAGCTCAAAAACCCGGTACCTTGGATCTTCTCTAGTTAGCACCATTTTTATCAACTTACAAAAAAACACAAAAGAGAAAGTTAGTAACGATTTAGGTACGGTTGCACCTAGAAAATGGTAGAATTGATAAACAAAAACCAACAATACATAGATAAACAAAACCGTGCATCCCCGGTAACGGCGCCAAAATTTGATTGCTCATGTCGCGGTCCTGATACAAAAATAATTACCCGCACTTAGGCTAACAACAAAAGGAATGTAATTAGGGAAGTAGGGTGTCGATCCTCAGGGAGTACGTGTTACTTATGAATTGCTATGGATTGGTTTTCATTTAGATTCGAGTCACTTGAAATGGTTGTCTAAACTATTAACATAAAATAAAATGACAAGTATATAAATGACGATATGTAAATGACAAATATGTAAATTGCAAATAAAAAACTCAGAACAGAAGACATACCCGATCGGGTTGTCACGTACCCGATCGGGGAAACCCTCTGATCTGAACAATAACAACTAAATTCTATCTAAAGACGATATTTAAATGACAATATTGAAAGGCTATCTGACTAGACTAATAAACTAACTAATAACAATAATATAAACTATCTAGGAACGGAAATAAAAAGACGATAAAGTAAACTATCTAGATAATGATAAAATAAACCATCTAAAACGGTAAAGTAAACTATTTAATCAAATTGAAATAGTGAAAGAGAAATACATGAAAAACTAGTTAAAAGTCTCATAGATACCAATATTAGAATTACTATGGTTGTCTAGGCCTTGTAGCGGTATATTCCTATCGGATTCGTACCGACCTTTTAGTGGGTCCTAACGTCCTTTCAGCATGGTTAAGTCACTAAACCCCTATTGGCAGTCCTAATTCCTATCCCAACTCTCGTTATAAAGATAGAAATGACTAATACAAACAATTGTTTATGGCCACTAAACATAGTTATAGAATTTGACACGACAAAAGGAAGAAACAACTAGACGGTTCAATTTGTAACTACTCTTCTTTTAATTCATTTAACTCGTAAATCATTTCAATACTACAACTCTATTTATTTTATTTACACAATGATAATTTTACAATATTAGAATTAATCTAATCTTTGTGATTATGTGATTAAGTAGATTAATAGGAAAAAGATGTAGGAAATTAAACTATGGAATGTAAATACTAAAGTGATCATGGTGATTATGTTAACAATGATTCTAATGACAATGATTAGATTTATATGATTAGGTAAATTATAATGTGACATGCTAAATAGTATTTTGGTTTTAACTAGATTAATTTTAGGTTTATTTCCTATTAACAACAATATTATGAAAATGATACTAGTGAGATTAGTATTCATGTTGATTAAAATTGCATGAGTAAATTAAGATTAGAGAATTACAAAATTTGAATATGAGTATATAAGAACAAAAGTAAGAACAAATATCCAATAACAAAAGCTATGAAACACTAGAGAAATACTAAGAAATAAACTATAAAAACTTGTAAGAAAGTGTGCTAAAAGATATGTAGTGTGCTAAAAGATATGTAAAGATGATAAATAGATTATATGAAAGTAAGATTAGATAAAGGATGATTATTGTGTGTGATGATCATTGGCTTTTATAGGGATGCATGGCTGCTGATCCCTCTCCAAATTCGTACCCTAGTCAAAGCATTAATGTACTCATTTAAGCTCGGATTGAAGAAGGGCCAAGTAACGTTCTCTTGCAGAATTACATGATCGGGTATTGGGCAATCCGATCGGTTTTTATGTAATATGGATTTTCCGTCTTTTCATCTTAGGCACGGAATCCTATGCCTTGGTCTTTGGTCAATGCACTACGGAATTGGGCTTGGGCTGATCTTTTCTCTTGACTTGGGTTGAGGTTTCCTTTTAAAGTTCAAAGCCAAGATCCAAATTGAGTTCATTCGAGGAAGGATGTAGCGGAATCGTAATCAAATCGTGAACTGGCTATCATCAATTCCTTCAAAACTTGTATCCTAGTGTCTTTGCTCCATAAAGTAGGAAAATATTGCAAAACTGCTTCATTTCCTATAAAACAAGTCAAAATACGCAAAACAACTAGAATAGCAATATTAGCTCGTTAATCACTTAACAAAGTGCATAAATTGTATAGAAATCGAGCTAAAACGGGGGATAAATCAGTACAAAATATCACTTATCAGTAAGTGTTTTTGATCTTGATTGGATTGTAATGCATTTATACCTTAATTGAATTGGGAAAAAGGGGGATTGTGATGTTAATTACATAATTTTGAATTGTATAAGAAGGGACTTTATAAAAGAATGCTTTTGACTTGCTTGCTTACTTGCTATTCGCGGAAATTTCTATAAGGTTGGGATGAGAGTTGTGATACAGCATTCCAGACCTTAAAGGAGCGTTTGACCACAACTCCTATGATGGGACTACCTAAGGGAGCAAGAAATTTGAGGTGTATACGGATGCATCGAAGTGTGGCTTGGGGTGTGTGTTCATATAGAATGGGAAGGTGATTGCTTATGAGTCGAGACAGCTGAAGCCTTATGAGAAGAATTACCTTACTCATGATCTTGAGTTAGGTGTAGTGTTGTTCGCGCTTAAGATTTTGAGGCACTATCTATATGGTGCCAACTTCAAGGTGGTATCATACAATAAGAGTCTGAAGTACATTTATATCCACAAGGAGTTGAATATGAGGCAGCGGCGGTGGATGGAGCTAAATGGGGATTGTGACAAAGAAATCATCTACCATGAAGGGAATGCTAATGTATTTGCTGATGCCTTGAGTCGGAAGAGTGTACATTCTTGGTGCACGGTGATGTCCTTGATGACGTTGAGGGATGAGGTAGCAAATATAGGGGTCCATGTAATAAGGAAGGGCGATGCTATTAGTTATCTGACGATTGATTCTGGATTATATGATGATATTCGGAGCAAGCAGTTAGAGGATCCGAAGATTTAGTTGTGGAATAAGGGAGTAGAGAAAGGTACTACCCCTAGATTTTCGATTCATGGTGATTGAAGTTTTAGGTTTGAGGCTCGATGGTGTGTACCGAGTGACCCAGAGTTGAAGAAAATAATTTTGACTGAGGCTCATTGTACTCCTTATTCGGTTCATCCGGGCGGAGATAAGTTATACAAGGATCTAAAGAAGACTTTTTGGTGGCCGGGAAAGAAGAAGGAGGTGGATGACTTTGTTGCGAGATACTTGGTATGTCAGGGAGTTAAAGGGGAGCAAATGAGACTGTAGGGTAAGCTTCAGTCTTTAGACGTGACAGAGTGGAAATGGGAGTCTATATCCATGGACTTTGTGGTGGGACTTCCGAGATCGCAGAAGGGGAATAACATGATTTGGGTGATTGTGGATCGTCGACCAAGTCAGCCCATTTTGTGCCTATGAAGGATTCTTGGAGCAAGATTGAGCTCGCGTTGGCTTATAGGAAGCATGTGGTGAAGCTGCATGGGGTGCCTAGTAACATAGTTTCTGACGGGGATTCAAGATTGTGATACAAGGGTTCGCAATCCTTTCCGAGGTCGTGGCGCGCATGGAACCATGAACAGAGAAACGAGGGACAAGCGTAGAAATACGCATTTGTGGAGTCGCCACCAACTTTTGTGGGAAGTTGGAACCGTTCGAATACTTTATGTCATGTCAAGACACAAAGTTATGACATGAACACTAAGAACTCATTACCCTTACCATTCAATGTCTAGAATGACTCTCGTGGATGCCAATGAACACAAATGTTCACATAGATCTGGAGTAAGGGGTGAGGGTATGTATTAGGAAGTTCTTTAATTGAACACCTAATCATGCCCACCACGATAGCGGCCTCTACTAATGATTGGGGAACTCTTCTGTACTCGATATGTAGTCGGTTATATACATGCTATGCAACATCCACGTTTTAATCCTAGCATGTGAATTACCTATGTCGGTTAACAATGAGTTTAGAAATCAATTATATCGAAATTGGAATTAAGGTCGATTGCATGTGAAAGGCAAATAAACCATACAATACAATGATTAAATAGAATTAAAACTGATTTACATGATCTACGTCGGAAATATACCCAAAACAAAGGTTTAAAAAAAAGAAAGGTTGCCTTAACAAACAGATTAACAGCGATACTAGATTTTATAGTCGATTAATTACACAATCAAAGCTGCGTCAGAGCGAATCCGGAGGTTCAGAGACAGAATGCAACCCAGAACAAGCGCAGCGTGTGATGCATCCTCTGGAAAAGGCGCAGCACTCTGTGCGTCCTTTTTTTAGTTGGTTTCTGGCTGTGAAGCCAGAATCGCAATCAGTTAGTATTCATTTATTTATTTACGGTTTATTATCGATCTATAAGTCAAATTGAAGATAATTTAAGTCATATTAATTATACTCTAAATTATATCAAATACGAATCTAGAGACTAGATAGGAACATATTTAACCTCTAAAGACACGATTTGATCTAAACGACATCAAAAACCCATTAATATTGACTATTAGGATCTAAGTCAAGACAAAATATCAAAATATAAAAAAGGTGATAAAACTATTAAAAAAGGGTTTGGAAAAGGTTTGACATAAATCCGACATGAATCTTACATGATACATGATACAAAATAAAATACAAAAGACGGGATAATTAGACCCTCGGACTTACATGTTGACGAAACGAGATTAACTAAGTTGCGTTTTAGCGATAGCTCGACTCGAAAGTTAAAAAAGTGCCCTCGTAAGAGGTTCCGAAGATTGATTAGTTAAGTTGATTATTGTTGAGTTGGTCAAATAGGTAGGTTTATGCAAAACTTGACAGATACTCAGAAGGATCTGAGCTTAAGTGGTCGATTGATCAAGCACGTAGATGTCAAAATACTTAGAGCAATGTCTAGAATGCAAAGAGAGAGAAAGAAGGGGCAGAACACTCGCGTGCCTTGAAAGTGAGCATGAACCTCTCCTTTTATAGGAACAAATCCGAAGAATTTTGGAATGACTCGAACACGAAAATAAATTTAGAAAATATTCCGAAAACAGACAAAAGAAGTTGGGGAAGAGGCGCAGCATGGAGTGCAACTCCTGGAAGAGGCGCAGCGCCTGCTGCGTCCTTTTCCAAGCAGTTTCCTACTTTGAAAGAATGATTTCCGCGTTTCGTTTATGGAATTGCGGTAGATTTTGAATTCTTCTAAATAAAATACGGATATATTTTACCAAGAAAGATAAGTTTTGAAATATTAAAATATCCGGAATATTCTCGAGCGTTCAAACACGATTTTAAAAGACGGTTTTTAGATAATAAAGTGGTTTTTATACCCGGACTCCAAAATGAATCTAATGACTGTCAAAATGACCATATCGGCACATAGATGACGACGAAGGGGTAGACACAAGTTTTTGAGCTATCATTTGACGACAAACCAATGAACTGCCGTAAATCGTTTCGCATACCAAACATGCGGCCCAATCATCATTGGGTGGTTGGCGGAAAGTGTAGATTCGAGGTATCTACAAAGATTCATTTCTAAATTCTAGAAGGAACTGAAAGAGTTGATGGGAACGACATTGAAGATGAACAGCATTCATCCTGCAACGGATGGCCAGACGGAGAGCACGATCAAGACCATAGAAGATATGATGAGGGCGTCTGTGTTATCTTTCGTTGGGAACTGGGAAGCTAAGCTAGCTTTGATAGAATTATCTTACAACAACATCTATAATTCTTGTATTCGGATGGCACCCTTTGAAGCTTTGTATAGGAGGAGATGCAGGAGTCGGGTTTGTTGTGATGATAGTTCTGAGGTATTAGTTCTTGGACTCGAGATGGTTCAGGATATGATCTAGCAAGTCAAGTCGATTTGCCAGAAGATGAAAGCAGCGCAGGATCGCCAGAGGTGTTATGCATATATTCATCGCAGGGATATCAAGTTTCAAGGGGGTGACAAATTCCTTTTGAAGGTGTCCCTATGCGTGGGGTGATGAGATTCGGGAAGAGGGGTAAGTTGAGCCAGACGTTCATAGATCCCTATGAGATTTTGGATCGGGTTGGAGAGGTTGCCTATCGTTTGGCGTTACCACCTGCTCTTGATCGAGTCCATAAAGTGTTCCATGTGTCGCAGCTGAGGAAGTATGTGAGTGACCCATGTCATTTTCGTGAGGCTGAGACCATCGAGCTGAATGAGTTACTCACTTATGTTGACGTGCCAAAAGAGATCTTGGATAGAAAGGTGCGCAAGACTAGAAATGGAGAGACGACGATGTTTAAAGTGTTATGGTCTAACCATAACGTGGAGGAAGAAACTTGGGAGCCTGAAGCTGCAACGAGGGATAAATACCTGCATGTGTTTGAAAAGATTTGTTCATTTACGAGGGCGTAACCTTGTTCTTAATGGGGGAAGGAAGTAGTTGCATTTTGATAGTTTTGTTATACTCATGATTAGTGGCTTTTGATGGGTAATTAATATTGTTTACTGTTATGTGTTATGTGTTACATATGTTTAGCATATGTTGTTAAACATATGTTGTGTTGTGTCCCTATGGGTTGTGGTGACATATGTTTGTCATATGTTATGTGGTGTCTTGTATATGTTTGGCATATGTCATGTGGTGTCTTGTGTTGGTAGTTAGTTAGGAAATTTTGTGGTACGGGTATGAGCCGTGGACTTCGAGGACGAACTTTATTCATAAGGAGGGAACAATTTAATATTCCGTATTTCTATGCGTTGGGGGCTCGGCCGAGTAGGGTTTACTCGGCCGAGTACATAGTGTACTCAGCCATGTACTCGGCCGAGTATAGGATACTCGAACGAGTGGATTTGTCTGATGTCAAAAGTTGTCTTATGAACTCGGGTACTCGGCTGAGTGATATTGACACTCGACCGAGTAAGTTGTAGTCGACCGAGTACATGTGGTACTCGACCGAGTACGACGGAGTTAGAGGGTTAGTCGGACGATTGATTAAGGGTTAATAAGAGGAATTAGTTTTTTCATTAATTCCGTTTACGTTCTTAATTACAAAACCCTATTCTCTGAAACCCCTCCCTAATTCCTCAAGAAACCTTTCATAATCTCGTGCTAGATCTGATCCTTGGTACATCGATTGATAACTTTGGTAGGTGTTCTTGATCTTGATTGCATTGTATTGCATTTATACCCTAATTGAATTGGGTAAAAGGGGGATCGTGATGTTAATTACATAATATTGTACTGTATAAGAGGGGACTTTATAGATGAAAGCTTTTGACTTGCGTGCTTACTTGATATTTGCGGAAATTGCTATAGCGTAGGGTTTCCCTGCTCAGTGTTTGTGTTATTGATTGATGTAATGGTATTGCTATTTTGATATTGACGATGTTGTAGCTGTTGATGTTGATAATGGTCATTGTGGTTACAAGGATGGAGTTTGGGGTTGTTCTGATGATTACTATTGTTACTATGGCTTGGTGATTCCATTGGGAGACGGATGACACCCCGAGTTCGCCCACGTAGTTATCTCGCTACGTGGGGGATGTACACATTAATGTTCCGGGTTTGTCTCGCTGCGGTGAGATGGAAGTTCGACGCATGTGGATGCGGTCCAGGGTCAATTGGTGGTTTTGTAGAGCAGACTGGTAACCTGAGTCTACTGAGGTGTCCGCTGCGGTGGCCCTCCGGTTTCTCTTTTCCCTCGTGCTTATCTTGTGCAGTTGTTGGTATATGCAAATACTGACCCTCTATTGTTTAAAAAACTGATGTGATCCATTGGGGGATGGTGAGCAGGTGATCGCAGGTAATTGTAAACATTGCGTTGGGATCGAGGATGGGATCATTGCGTCATATCTTAGCTTCCACCTAGTGTTTACAGTTTTAAAACATTTTTATTTATATATTAGTACATTATAACTATTGAGATTGGATTATTTGTCAGATGGTATGCCATCTGCTATGGGATTCTGATTTTACATTTAAATATTGATTAATAAACATTGTTTCCTTATTGCTTGTTTTAATATATATTACCTCGGGAAACCAAGATGGTAGCCCTCCCATGTGCTAAGGGGGTCTTGTAAGGCACTTTGTGTGATACGCGGATTCGCGACCACGTGCCACGTTGTGCTGTCAGGAACCACGGCCGGGCGCGCTTGAAAAGGGACAAACGTAGAAATACGCATTTGTGGAGTTGCCACCAACTTTTGTGGGAAGTTGGAACCGTTCGAAAACTTTATGCCACGTCAAGACACAAAGTAATGATATGAACACTATGAACTCGTTACCCTTAGCATTCTATGCCAAGAATAAGTCTCGTGGATGCCAATGAACACAAGTGCTCACAGAGATCTGGAGTAAGGGGTGAGGGTACGTATTAGGAAGTTCTTTAATCGAACACCTAATCCCACCCGCTTCGATAACGACCTCTACTAATGATTAGGGAAACTCTTGTGTATTCGATATGTTGTCGGTTGTATGCATGCTATGCAACATCCATGTTTTAACCCTATCATGTAAGCTTAGACTATGTCGGTGAACATGCAGTTTAGCACTCAATTATTTCGAAATAGGAATTTAGGATTGATTACGTGTGAGAAGATAATTAAATCATACAATCGTTGCAATAATTTTTGACTAGATAAAATTACAAAAGAATTACAAAGATTACAACAGAATTCGGGATATATGTCGGAATTATGTCAGAATTATGTCAGAACAAATAAAGACTTAAAGAAAAGGAAACGAATTAGAAAATTAAACGAATAGATTAGCAGCGATACAAGAATTAATTGTCGATTAATTAGTAATTAAGGCTACGTCGAGACGATAAAGGAAGTTCAGAGACAGAATCCAACCCTGTGCGTCTGTTCTAGAGGTGGGTTCTGGCTGTGAAGTCAGAATCGCGATCAGTTAGTGTTCATTAGTGATTTTACAGTTTATTATCGATCGTATAACTCGAATAAGATCATTTAATAGATTAATTTGCACTAAATTATATCAAAGACGAATTCAAAGACTAGATAAGAACAGATCTAACATCTAAACACACGATCTTGATCTAAAGATGACAAAAACCCACAAATATTAAGTTTTTAGGGATCGAAAACGAACTATCTAACAATAAAAAAAGGTGATTTAAATAAGACTATTAAGAAGAAAGGTTTTGAAATGGTTTTACATAAATTCGACATAAACCTTACATCACTTAAATAAAGTACAAAATAAAATACAAAAGATGGGATTATTACACCCTCAGACTTACAATTTTGACGAAATGAGATTAACTAAGTTGGGTTTTAGTGATAGCTCGGCTCGAATGTATGCATAAAGGGCCCTTGTTAAGGGACTAAAATTGATTGAAAGATTGATTGATTAAGTGATTATGTGTAGTGGTCAAATTGATTGGTCATGCAAAACGTGACGAAAACTCAGAAGGATCTAAGCTTACGTGGTCGATTGATCAAGCACGTAGACGTCAAAAGCTTAGAGCAAGGTCGAGAATGCAAAGAGAGAAGAGAAGGGGCGGAACACTCGCGTGTCTTAAAAGTGAGCACGAACCTCATCTTTTATAGCAGGAAAAAAACGTAGAGTTTTGGAATAACTCGAACACGGAGAGAAATCTAGAAAATATTCCGGAAACAGGAAAATTGAACTAGGGAAGAGGTGCAGCAGGAACTGCGTGGAAGAGGCGCTACACCTGTTTGGTTATTTTCCAAGAAGTATCTGTTGGAGTAGGTGTCCTCCACAATAGTGCGCCACATAATAAATTTTATTAAGGAATATAATTGGGATAATATTGGCTATATATATGATTAGTCAGTTGATTAACGTAAATCAATAACGGTTGGCTGACTAGAGTTTGACGTTATTGTCGTATGACGGCGGTGATCAACTGATCTCTTTCGGTCACACCTATAGGATGAAATCCAAATAGTAACTAATTATTTGTATATGATACAGTTAATTAGTCCATTACATATATTCGATATGTACGAGAGTTAATTGTTAGAAATTGAGTTAAGAACACAAATTCGATTAAGTTTATTTTTCAATTATGCGATAATTGACTAATAAATTTATATCTTATTTTAATATGATTAAATAAGATTTAACTTAGTAATTAATCTTTAAATTACTAAATTAGTTGAGGTTTTGAGATAGAGGTAATTAGTTAATTATATTTACAAGGAGTTGTAAAATAAATTAACCAAGCATTGTGGGACCCATTATATATTGATATAATGGTAAAATATTACTTAAAATGTTAAGTACATATTATTTATTTAATTGAGTCATATAATTGTTATATGATCAAATTAACACTTAATTATACAAGAGAATTAAGCATATGATCAATAAGTATTTGTGAGACAAATATCAAAAATCAATATGGACCAAACTAGGCAATAATGGCCGGTTATATTATCGTTGTTGGTGATGATGGTTGTTCTTATTCATACTCACAAGCAACATGTGCTTATGACATGAATAGTAAACCTAAAATCATTTTGTTCACTACAACACATAACCACTTTGCATGGCAATAAAATAAGAAGAAAAAATCACTCTTTTGTGATGAACATAACCGGCCCTCTTGGCTATAAATTGAGCAATTGTTGTTCAATTTATTCACTAAGTCATTCTTGTTTATTTCATACTTCTCTAAAAACTCATCTTCTCTCTAAAAAACTCTCAAATACTAATATTTACTAAGTATTACTAGTGTAGTAATATAGTCTAGTATTAGTAGTATAATATCTATCTTATTATCTAGTTAATAATAAGAGTAGATTATTTGGGTTCATCTTGGTGCAACTTAGAGGAGATCATCTACATTGGAGATTACTTGTGTTCATCCATATTTGTAGCTCAAGAACAACAAGAAGAAGTTCTTGTTGTGCCCATATATTTTCCATATCAATGTGAGGAAATTTCTTCTTTTATATAAATGTCTTTATATTTGCATGCATGTTACATAGATCATTAAATACTAAATTAACAAGTAATTTAGCAACTAAATAGAGGAGTCAAATTAAGGTCTATGGACTTTCATGTGGTATCAGAGCTAGCTTGTAGCATGCATGTTCATTTTGGACATTTTTATTAAACTTATGAGATAACTAATAAATCAAAGATTTTGAGTGAAAATACGGTTCTGACGAAAATTTTTGGTGAATGTATACCTACTGACCTCAAAATGTTTGTGGTCAAATTTCGTGATTTTAGGGATTAATTTGCTATTTATTTTGATTTGTGGCGTTTAAACCAAGTTAACATGCATTTTATGAGTTAAAAGTTAACTAAAAATAGTTGCATGTTGATTCTGGCCATGAAATTTTAATATGATCTCACATGAATGTCTTACATATTTATGTAAAATTTCGTGACTTTTACTTATGTATTGCATGTTCATTGATTTTTATACGATAAAAGTCGATAATATGAGATTATAATGTTCATAAAATTTAAACGTCCCTTTCTGGTCTTGAAAATTTTTAGTACATTTTACATTTTGATGTTTAAACTCTTGGTGAAATTTCATAATTTGTTTCACTGTTTTACTATATCTAATGTTTTTATTTGATAAAACCATTAAATACAAAGCTATTTGTTCATAAAATTAATTTAAATTTTTTGAGCAAATGTTTTTTACTTTTATAGTTTCTGGAATTGTTCCAGAATGTAAAAAATTTTTGGTTTCAAATTTTATGATGTTTATATTTTATTTTGGTTTTATTTCATAATTGTTATGATTAAACCGTAATATTTAGCAAATGAAATCAAATCGATCTAATTAATCACCAACAAAATTATTAGTGACTAATTTTGAGTTCTTAAATAGTTTAATTAATTATTTTTAATTTAAATGAGATTTAAATGTTGATATTTATTTTTAATGGTTAAAAATCAATAAATCCCGTAAAATCGAGCTACAATGAGCATGAATGTGTTTAGGGCGATTTTGGCATGAATTTTGCAGCAATTTATTTTATTTAGGGTTGAATGAATGAATTTCATTTATTTAATAATTTATGCAAATTTTGTACCAAGTATGGCCTAGTTATTTTTAATCGTTATTACCCGTAATGTAAGGGAATAACGGTTTGGTTGTAATTTATTGACGATCTCGTATCGCCGGTTTTTGTATAATTTAATAATTTTATTTTATAGAATAAATGTATAATAGGAATTTGTATATTTGTATATTTGGTAATTATTTTTTCTGAAGACCGGTTGGACTCCCTCAAGACGGTGCCATTTTGGAAGGGTGCCAATGAAGAGGCAAGGGACCAAGGAGTTGGTTTCCGAATTTGTAACTATCTAGTTAATTTTGATTAGTTAGGTGGCCATACTAGGATTTTATTGTTGCTTGGTTGCTTGCTTTATTTCCGCTCATGCCAAAATCGTCAAACATGCATTTTATTTACCGTTATTGTCAATTCAACGTTATTCACAATTCACCGACTTAGTTCACTTATAGGGATTTAATAACTAAATTGACAAGATCTCTCACATGTTTAAAAATTGAGATTAGCCTTACCAATTAATAACACCTATGAATCCCGTGTTCATTAGGGCTACCACGCTCGCGGGTCCCTTTTTACCTCGGGTAAGTAGGGTGATACGATCACAAGCTAAAATTGGATTGGACTCAACGAGATCAGCGTTATCTTGGGACTAGGAGATGGATTTAGTTGAAATCCGTCAACCAAGAGTTCTAAGGGTAGAATTAGTCAAGTAATGACTTACCATTTCTAGATAAAAGTAGCATGCGATTACTATTTTTATTTAAAGATGGGTCTTGGAATCATTTATATAATTTAGTGAGAGGTCATTATATGAATGCTAAACTTGTTAAAAATGTTTTTCAAGTAAATTAACAATGAATGTTTATATATTTCTTTTTGTTGTAGTTACCATATTCGCATAATGTCAACATCATCAAACGCTGCAACCTTGGGTAAGGACTCATGGTTGAGATCCGTCATGGACAAGTGTGTCCTAAAAGATGACGGAAGTAACTTCGTTGAATGGGAGTCAACGATCAAGAGCGCCAGTTATCATAAGGCTTCGTAATGGTCGAAGAGCCCCCCACCCCCCACCGAACCCGCGCCAAGATCGTCCGCAGTGGTTCGGGCCGAGTATGACCTTTATTTGAAGGTTGCTAATGACGTCAAGAATGTCTTGATTTGGTCAATCTCACCCAAACTAAAACTCCAATTGATATCACTCGATGCATATGCGATATTCACGAGGATCACGTCAATGTTTTCGCAAGCCCCTCAAATTCTTCAATATGAGGCGGCTACGAAATTCTTTGACACCAAGTTTCAAAAGGGCCAAAAGGTTGGCCCACACGTGCTCAAAATGGTTGAGCACGCGGACACCTTAGAGCGTCTAGGGTGCAAAATTCCGAAGCAATTAGTGGTGGGTAAGATCTTTCATTCACTCACACCTAAGTTCACCCAATTTAGGGTGAACTATAACATGAATGGCATGGAAAAGAGTTTCCATGAACTCCATGCACTCCTCACCCAAGCGGAAAGGGACATGGAGGCTAGTGGGAGTGAACCCAAGGATGTTCTTTCCATGAAAATGAAGAACATGAACCTTGGGGTGAGGAAGGACAAGGGAAAAGGTAAGACTCTTTTCAAGAAATCCGGCAAGGGAAAGGCCAAGGTCTTTTATAAGGCCAAGCCCAAAGTCAACAAACACGCGGAGGCGGATTGCTATTATTGTAATGGCAAAAGGCATTGGAAACGCAATTGCCCCAAGTACTTGAAAGATAAGAAGGACGGTTGTGTGACAACGTCAGGTAAAATTCTTTCATCACTCTATATGATAGATATTAACTTTGCTAGTACATCTTCTTGGGTATTTGATACCGGTTGTGGTTCTCACCTTTGTAATCATGTACAAAGGCTGAGGGACGCGCAAACACTAGCCAAGGGTGACGTGGACCTGCTCATGGGAAATGGAGCTAAGGTAGCCGCAGTTTCCGTGGCCACCTACGTTCTTCTTTTGCCTAATGGTTTAGAGTTGTATTTAAATAATTGCTATTATTTACCAACTCTTACCAAGAACATTATCTCCATTTCCGTGTTAGACATGGAAGGATTTTCATTTTGCATTAAGACCAACTGTTGTACTTTTTCACTTAATGAAATGGTTTATGGCGAGGCCATTTCTATTGGAGGTATTTATGTTTTAGATATTGCAAAAGAGGTCTATCATGTAGAAAACAAGAAGCTCAAAACAGGTGAACCTAATCAATCATACCTTTGGCATTGTCGTTTAGGGCACATAAACGAACGACGCATAAAGAGACTTGTGTCATCTAAAGTACTCAAACCATTCGATTACGAATCTTATGGCGTATGCGAATCTTGTCTTCTAGGCAAGATGACTCGTGCTCCTTTTACGGGAAAAGGGACACGAGCAAGTGAAGTATTAGGACTTATACATAAGGATGTATGCGGTCCAATGACTATCCGAGCTAGAGGTGGTTATCACTACTTCATTACTTTTACCGACGACTTGAGTAGATATGGATATGTCTACTTGATGAGGCATAAAAGTGATGCTTTTGAAAAATTCAAAGAATTGCAAAATGAAGTAGAAAACCAATTGAATAAAAAGATTAAAGCCCTACGATCCGATCGTGGTGGTGAATACTTGAACAATGAATTTGATTCACACCTAAAAGATTGTGCTATAGTATCACAATGGACTCCTCCTGGAACACCTCAATTAAATGGTGTGTCCGAAAGGAGAAATCGAACTTTATTAGATATGGTTCGATCTATGATGAGTCTGACAGAGCTTCCTGATTATTTTGGGGTTTTGCCTATACTTATCTGCAAGATTCACTAAATCGAAGCCAGACTAAAGCGGCAACAGAACTCAATATGAGATTATGGGACAGGGAAGGAGAAAAGTCACCTATTTGTCGTTTTATGAGAATTTGGGGATGCGAGGCTTTTGTTAAGAATAAGTCTGACGATATAAACTCGCACAAATCGGACAAATGTCTTTTTTAGGAATCCAAAGGAATCACGTGAGTATTACTTCTACAATAAACACGAGGACAAAGTGTTTGTGTCTCGTGACGCAGTATTTTTAGAAAATGATTTTATTTCTAAAAGACAGAGTAGGAGAAAATTTGAACTTGATGAAGTCCAAGAGCCACAAACCGAAAAGGACGACGAGGAAAACGTTCCCTCTTCGTCTGGTACGGTCATTATTCCTTCGGAACCTAGGAGGTCAAGCAGAATTAGTCATCAACCTAATAGATACCTTGGTATCATAGAGGAAGGTGAGGACTATAATGTGTTACTTTTTGATAGAACGAAAACTACTACCTACAAAGCAGCCATGTTAGTCCCGACTCAAAAAGCTATGGCTGGAGCCATGCAATCCGAAATGGATCTATGTACGAAATCAAGTATGGGACGTGGTATTTACCTAAGGAGGTAAGACCTCTTCAGTGTAAGTGGATCTATAAGATCCAAAAAGTCATAGACAAACATAAATGATGTTTACAAAGCTAGATTGGTGCAAAAGGTTTCACCCAAGTTCATGGTTTCACTATGACGAAAAACATTGCCCAGTCGCCATGCTCTCGATCCATAAGGAGATCTTAGCGGTTGCGCATTTTTAATTATGGATTTGGCAAATGGATGTCCCAAACCACCTTCTTGAATGGGATTTTAGAAGAGGAAGTGTACATGACACAACCTGAAGGTTTTGTGGATCCATCAAACCCTAAGAAGGTATGCAAACTTAAGAGATCCATATATGGTCTTAAACAAGCATCCAGGAGTTGGAATCATCGTTTCGATCATGTAATTAAACAAAATGGTTTCACTCGAAGCGTCGAGGAACCGTGTTTATACATGAAGTTTAGTGGGAGTAAAGTAACTTTTCTAGTCTTGTATGTAGATGACATATTACTCATTGGGAATGATATTCCAATGCTCACTTCTGTAAAAGAGTGGCTAGGAATACATTTCCAAATGAAAGACTTAGGAGAGGCCCATCGCATCTTAGGTATCCGGATCTATAGGGATAGATCTAAAAGGATACTAGCATTAAGTCAAGAGACTTATATTGATAAGATTCTTGATCGGTTCAACATGAAAGACGCTAAGAGAGGCTTTATTCCATGGGAAGTGGATCACTTGAGCAAGTCAAGATTCCCTACGAAACAACGAGGAGATTGAACGCATGAAATTGATCCTTACGCATCAGCGGGTGGGATCAATCATGTATGCTATGATGTGCACTCGTCCCGATGTTGCATATGCTTTGAGCATGAAAAGTCGTTACCAAGCAAATCCAGGTGAGAGTCACTGGATAGCCGTAAAGAACATCCTTAAGTACTTGAGAAGGACCAAGGATTCGTTCTTAGTGTTTGGAGGCGAGACTGAGTTACGTGTAAAGGGTTACACATATGCCAGTTTCCAAACAGATAGGGATGATATGAAATCCCAATCCGGGTACGTTTATATGATGAATGGAGGAGCTGTTTGCTGGAAGAGTTTCAAGCAAAGCGTTACAGCGGATTCTACAAACAGAAGCAGAGTACTTGCAGAGTCTGAATAGGCTGCAAAGGAAGCGTTTGGATTCGGCAATTTGGAGGACTAACAGTAGTCCCTAC
>JAIUZE010022191.1:0-16786 GCA_022085475.1 Heliosperma pusillum | reverse complement strand
GTCCCTAAACAGCCGGATAGCATACAATGTGGATACTACGTTTGTCGTTTCATGTTGGAGATTATTAGGCAAAGATATATCAGCATTCCAGAAAAAGTTAGTAGTTTAATGTAGCTATTATTTACTTTTTTTCATTAGAGCTGATATCTTTTCTGCTATATATATATGATCGATGTTGCTAATTATGTATGATATGCCTATACTGTTGTTACCCTACTGATCGATGTCTTTTCTTTGTTTTATCCGCAGTATTCAATCAAGACGCCACATGTCCCTGAGTACACTAAGCACAATATAGACGAGGTAAGGGACTTGTTGGGCAAATACGTCCTTGAACAAACAAAGAATAAATGAAACTTAGATTATTTTGGAAGCAGATAGGGAACTGTAATTTGTATGTAGAAGTCATTAATTAGAGCGAGTTGTAAGTATGAATTGCTCTGAAAGAGATCATTTTGGTTGTATATATCATCTTGCTGCTGCTGTACATGAATTGCCATGTACATGAATTGCCCTGTACATGAATTGCTCTGATTTATATATAGATATATCATTTTGCTGCTTCTGAAATTGGTTTATGATGCGTACTGCTGCTGATTTATGCAGGATTTTCACTGGTGGCATGGGAACAAATTTCAATTTTTTCAAAAACAATAATAAAAATAATAACAACGGTTTTTCAAAATTCATTAAAAGCGTTGTAACATATTTCCCACCAAAACTTATCATACCTTTAACAACGGTGTATTATAGAATACATGTTGTTATTAAAACTTTCCACAACGGCTTCTTTATTATACTCCGTTGTAATTAACAATATTCACAACGGGTTTGAAAAATTAAAGCGTTGTTATAATCTTTCCCACCAAAAATAATCATACCTTTAACAACGGTTTAATTTAATAGAACCGTTCTCGTATCTTTCCCACCATAATTATTCACACGTTTTAACAACAGTTATCTAGTAATAACAACGACTTCTTACCGTTGTTAAAACTATTAACAACGGTATTTTCATTAAATCGGAACCGTTGTTAAAACCTTTAACAACGAAGGCTTTAACAACGTCCGCTTTTTAATATTACAACGGTTTTTAACCGTTGTCATTTCCTGTTTTTGTAGTAGTGATAAAGCTTCGGAAACATAATGAATCATAACCCAAAAACAACGTGGGCAAGAATGATACATAAACATGGCTGAGATTTACATAACGGCGTAGCACAAAGAATTTCACTATAGATTTTCGGCTCTTGCATGATCTTTTGACAAATGGACTCTCACGGTACACCCGAACACTCATTGTATGTAAAAGGTGATTTCTTTATGTGTAAATGTTTGAGACACTCACCTATCTACGACTTATGAAAATGTGTCCGCAGTCTAATATGGTAAACAATTGAAAACACAAGTCAAAGATCACAATGCACATAGAAAAGAAGCCGAAACAATGAAGAAGGCTTTGGGAAATGGGTGAAAGGTGGACAAATAGTTATGGTCATGTGAAGGTTAGAATGAGCTAGCAACTGAGCAATGATAAATGAATACTCAATCCAAACTTTCGATCAAATTCCCAGAAGACGAAAAACGAAGCCAGAAGAAACAAATTGGCTTATTACACACAAAACACAAGGGTAAACTCCTTCTAAACATTGAACTGACATTTTGAGGAGATACTCACAACTTTTTTTTTTTCTTTTTTTCTTTTTTTTTTCTTTTCTGAACATAACATCTCTTCTTGAACATTTCCGCTCTCCCAAATTCACTTTATCATATAAGAACAAATCTTCTCAAAAGAGCACCCACACACCATAGTCTAGCTACTAGCTCAAAAGGTAGGCAGCTTTTGTATGTAGCTATTATTTTGTGAAGCATTTGTATGAAGAGGCTAATTTGAGGTGTAATTCAAAGTCAAAAAGGCTTCAAATCTTAGTGAATCATGAATGCAATGCTTATAGAAATGAAATGAGAACCATACTTATGCGTTTTGACATGACACATATCACAAGGAGAACTACACACACCTAAATGAGACTGGGTATAGATGTACCAGCCTAAGGAGGTTTTACCTTACAATATATGTAACTTGCCGAATATCAAGATCAAGCGTACTCATCTATAGATTCATTCTATGCCTACTGTGTACAAGACTTCCCCATGTATGCTCAATTCAATGAATATTGAATCATTATCTTTTTAAAGCTCTAAGTTTGGGAAATGTAACATAATAGCATAGTAAACAAGCAAGCAAAGCATGAAAAGCATTCAATTATGTTCAGAAATTTTTAAATTTTCTCAAAAATCATCTCTTTCTTTTATTCAAAATTTGAAAAATGATAAACTAAAATGCAAAATGGGAAAATGCAATCCCTCCCCCAAGCTAAACATCACATTGTCCTCAATGTGAGCACAAAAACAAAATATGCAACGAGATGCTTAATGGGGAAAAGGAAAAATGAAAGAAGAGTGAAGCTTACTAGTCAGCGCGGACTCCCCCAAGCTAGTCTTTTGGACTTGACAAGGAAGGTCTTTATGAATTCTTCAAAAACTCTTTCAGCTGCAAAATAAATCCTAACAATGAAAAAGGGAAATACAAAATTTAAAAAATGCAAAAAGAAAAGGAACACGGGTTGCCTCCCGAGAAGCGCAATTTAAAGTCTTGCTAGACTCCACTTCTTTCTTTGAAATCATCCTTTATCTTTAAGCTCACTATCATCCAAGCTTGTCATCATAGCCTGCTTTACATTCTCCATCCATGCTAAGCTTTTCCGGGAATAGCCCCTTCTAGCACTTTTAGCAGTAGTGCTTTTAGTATGATCACCTGCAAGAGAATCAACACCAACCTGTGCCTCCACCGGATCCGTCAGTAACGATCGAGGCATAGAAGAAACAACAGAAGAGTCATCAACATTAAGCACATAACAAGGTTCTTCTAACACGGGACCCTTAACGGTTGAAGTTTTATTAAAGGTCACCTTGTCATCTCTTATCTCTAATGTTAGCTTCCCATTCTTGACATCAAAAACCGCACTAGTGGTGTGCAAAAAGGGTCTTCCCAAAATGATTGGGATTTGAGAGTCTTCGGTCATGTCAAGTACTAGAAAGTCAACGGGAATGAAAAACTTACCAACTTTGACGGGCACATCTTCTAAAACACCCATAGGTTGTTTTAGAGAACGGTCCGCCATTTTCAAAGTAATATTAGTGCATTTCAAAGCACCCATGTTAAGTTTTTTAAACATAGAAAAGGGCATGACCCTTACACTAGCACCCAGGTCGCAAAGGGCCTTATCAATGGTATATGTGCCTATAGTGCAAGGGATGAAATAACTACCAGGGTCCTTAAGTTTGGTAGAGACTTATTTTGCAAGAGTGCACTACACTCTTCAGTGAAAGCTATGGTCTTAGTCTCATTGAAGGATCTCTTCTTTTTGAGGACTTTCTTCATAAACATGGAATAAGAAGGAACTTGGGTAAGCAATTCAATGAAAGGGACTGTTACCTTCAAGTTCTTAACGACGTCAAGGAACTTACCATACATTGCCTCCTCCTTCTGCTTGGCTAATCTTTGGGGAAATGGGACCTTGATCTCAATAGGAATCTCGGGCTCTTTCCCTTTTGACATGGGCAACTCAGCTTTAACATTAACAACCACGGGCTCATCATTATGCTTACCACTTCTCGAGGAAACGGCATTTACATTTTCGTGAGGTTGGTAACATTGTGAAGGCAGCTGCCCTTGGTTTTGGTAGGTATTAGAAGAGGCATATTGGGAAATTTTAGCTTCCAACAATTTGATGGCAGCATCCTTAGCTTGATCGCTCGCTTGGAATTGAGCTATCATGGTGTCTTGCCTTTGAGCCAATTGCAGAATTATGGCTTCAATTTTACTTACACCATTGTCACTCTGTTGAGATGTAAAGGATTGAAGTTGTTCTAGCTTTTGCGTGAGAAGGGCTACTTGAGCTTGTAAAAGTGTCAAAGTGGGGTCCTCTTGCTTAGATTTCGATGGTATGGAGCGGGAATTTCTATATTGAGAATCGTGAATTGCCATGGATTCAATGGTAGTGTGAGCATTTTCAACATTGATTTGATCAAATCTTCCATTGTTAGCGGAATCCAGGATACGACGGGACTCTATATAACATCCATTATAGAATGTGATGGCGAGGAGCCATTTATCTACCCATGATGAGGACACTCTCTTTGCAAGTCCTTGTACCTCTCCCAGGCTTCATATAGACTCTCATCATCCCCTTGATGGAAACCAGTGATTTGACTTCTTAACAAAGCGGCCTTTTCTGGAGGAAAGTACTTTTGGTAGAAGGCAAGAGCTAAACTCTCCGAATCGGTTATACCTAATGTAACCTTATCAAGGCTATGTATCCACAACTTTGCCTTACCCTTCAAAGAAAATGAGAAGAGCATCTCTCTAATTTGCGCTTGGGTGACTCCATTTTGTCTAATAGTGGAGCAATAGTCACATAAGTTTTGGATGTGAAGGTTGGGATCTTCTGTGGCATTGCCACTAAATTGGCTTCTTTCTATAAGGTTAATGAAGGATGGTTTGATTTCAAAGTTTTGGGCTTCGATTTGGGGTGTAGTAATACCCCTTGGAAGTGTTTCTGCGGTGGGTTTGGAATGGTCTGAAAGTCGAACCATTCCCGAATGTGAAGGTGAAGATGGAATGAAGATTGAGTGGTTTTTTTGAATGGAGATGAGAATGGATCTTCTTCTCCTTCAAGATTAGATAGAATATCCGAGTATTTCTCACGAATACGATCTAAACTTGAAGTATCAGAAGCTTTTGAGATTTCGATGAATAGCTTTCGTCTCCTTTGCCGAGTTCTTTCTAGATCGGGGTCTAAAGAGATAGAGGTCCCAAGTCTAGAAGATCTGGGCATAAGATTGAAAAGCTAAGATGAAAAATCAAGTGAGGTCTAAAGGAATTTGCGATAAAAATCACAAGAAAAAGGAAAACTAAACCGTGCTCCCCGGCAACGGCGCGAAAATTTCAACGTAAAGCCCAATACAAAGATAAATTACCCAGACTAGGCTAATAACAAATTAATGTAATTAGGGAAGTAGGGGTCGATCCTCAGGGAGATGGTGTTTCCTATGGAATGTGAATTGTCTCGCAATTGAGTTCTATCTAATGATTATCTGGGTTTTGAGATTTTTGATATCTAAACTAATATAAAGCATAAATAAAAACAAAATAAAAACAAAATAAAAATAGTAAAGGAAGTAATGAAAAGCATCTAGGGAAGTAGGTTCACAAATGTAGATTGATATATTGATGAAATTGGATTTAGGATATGCAAATAATTCATTGAGCGTTCGTAAGAATGGCGTGTTCATTACAATCATAGATCAGATGGTCTAGCAGGCTTTTAGTGCGATTTACTAGGTCTTAATCCACTATGTCACGCTTTGTCTATTCAATTCCTGTATATCTACCTTGGAAAAGAATTCCATACTAGTCAAATGAATTTAGCTAAAAATCGTTAACTATCGTTACAATCCAAACATGCATAGACACAATGTTTTAAAGGCACAATTCCTTTATCCAATTAACATCTTTTAATCAATCTAACATGGCTACCCTACACCCTAGAAAGGATGACTACTCACTCATGATGATATCTATGTCTAAAATGATATTAACAATGAAAACTAGGATATGCATCTTTATTTGGTTTTGACTTTTTATATGGTGATAATAACGACGCTAATTGATAATCTAGGAAATGAAACAACAATTATAGCGGTACTAAAATGAATCTAAGACAATGTGTAAAGCGGATAACAATCAAACGGGAAACAATAAGAACATTAAACAAGGGATAAAATAGAAATACCTATATGACGATCGATGATAACAATAATAGAAAATCCTTGCATATAATAAACGATCCTTGAATTGCAACACTTGAACCACACAAAGGAGATTACAAGGATGAGATCCTTATTAATCTAAACTAAGAGACAAAAATAAACTAAGAACTAAAGACTAAAGAAGAAGAAAATGAGAGGAGAGAGACTAGTTCTCCCTTCCTCCTAATCTAAAGAGGAAATGTAAGAAGAGAAGAGAAGAGGATTGTAGAAAAGGTGTGTTGAGATGAGAGGCTAGATGATCTATTTATAGTATTAGGGTTTCGTGGAGAAGAGGTCGGCATTAAACACATAGGACAAAAGTAGGAAGAAGACGCCGTTTTGTGCAGAGCAGTACACTTCCCCGATCGGGTACACACAAACCCGATCGGGTATTTTGTCTTCTGGAAGCTTTTGACTAACGCTTCATCTCCTTTTGCTTTGACTTGACTTCCAACATCCCCCTTGACCTCGTGAGTCGGGTTTGTTGATAGGGTTTGATGTAAAGCAATGAATTCTTATGCCTAAATGATTGATCTTCCCACAACTACGAAACTGTCTTTGCTTCTTCTCTCTTTCGAATTAGTGAACCTTCTTGAAATGCATTTCACTTGGTCAAGCTTGCTTCTTCAAATCGTCGGGTTCTAAGCAAATGCTCGGGAATATAGAAAAAGGGCGTAGAAACGTCACTTTCCCTATAAAACAGGTTAGAACATAGGAATTCGCCTAGAAGACGATATTAGCTCATAAAGTGGCTTAACAAAGCTCAAATGACATACAAAACCGAGCTAAATTGGGGGTTAAAACCATACAAATATTCACTTATCAGTGCCGTAAAAGGAGGCCGATGGACATCTTCTGGATCATGGTGATCTACATCATACAGAGTAGATGAATCAACAGGAATTGTCCACCCACGTTGGGTACAAACATCTTAAGGCCACTCGAGGAGAAGTTATTGTAAATGCGTGGCCACGCTAGGAAAGAGATCTATGGTAGATTTTTCGGTCAGACAGTTACTCTCCCTATCGAGAAAACAACGCTAGATATAATCAATCGCAAGTGGGACCTGAAAGACACCTTGCGTTGAGTGGGAGATGTGATAAAGAGACAAGAGAATTGGTGACGCACACTTGTGTCAGACAAGTGGGAGATTGTTGGAGTAGGTGTCCTCCACAATACTGCGCCACATAATAAATCTTATTAAGGAATATAATTGGGATATTTATTGACTATATGATTAGTCAGTTGATTAACGTAAATCAATAACGGTTGGCTGACTAGAGTTTGACGTTATTCTCGTATGACGGCAGTGATCAACTGATCCCTTTCCGTCACACTTATAGGATGAAATCCAAATAGTAACTAATTATTTGTATATGATACAGTTAATTAGTCCATTACATATATTCGATATGTACGAGAGTTAATTGTTAGAAATTGAGGTAAGAACTCAAATTCGATTAAGTTTATTTTTCAATTATGCGATAATTGACTAATAAATTTATATCTTATTTTAATACGATTAAATAAGATTTAACTTAGTAATTAATCGTTAAATTACTAAATTAGTTGAGGTTTTGAGATAGAGGTAATTAGTTAATTATATTTACAAGGAGTTGTAAAATAAATTAACTAAGCATTGTGGGACCCATTATATATTGATATAATGGTAAAATATTACTTAAAATGTTAAGTAAATAATATTTATTTATTTACGTCATATAATTGTTATATGATCAAATTAACACTTAATTATATAAGATAATTAAACATATGATTAATAAGTATTTGTGGGACAAATATCAAAAATAAAAATGGACCATATAATGGCTCACATTGCCAGTCATGGTAGTGTTGGTAAGGTGATGATGGTTGCTTTTGTTCATGCTCACAAGTCACATGTGATTATGACATGAATAGTAACCTAAAATCATTTCATTCAACACTACACTCTACCACTTTGCATGTGATTAAAATAAGCAAAATAAGACCCTTGTGAGGCTCTTGAGGACAGGCCATATTTCCTATAAAAGGGCAATATGGTTGTTGATTTTGTTTGTTCATTCTTGCTTGTTTTTCCTACATCTCTAAAAAACCCTTCTTCTCACTAAAACTCTCATAATACTAATATTTACTAAGTATTACTAGTGTAGTAATATATTCTAATATTAGTAGTATAATATCTATCTTATTATCTAGTTAATAATAAGGGTAGATGATTTGGTATCATCTTGGTGCAACTTGAAGGAGGTCTTCTATTTTGGAGATTATTCTTTCCACTGAAAGTATCAAGGAAACAAGCACAATGTAGACAAAAAAAAAGCTAAGCTTAGGACACTCAAAGTTTGTTCTGTTTTGTTTGGACTGAATGCTGAAAGAAAGAGATAGAACCTTAACCAAAGCACAAAGCCAATGGTTGAGGGTTGAACCTTGATCCCAGCACTCAGCTAAGGCTCTAAGCTCACTTCCAAGCACACAGCAAAGGAAGTTTCTCAAGCACACAGTCAATAGATAATAACAGAAACAAAGGTTTCAGTTTTTGTGTTTACTTCAAATCTGCTTTCATTCATTAGGAATAAGCCTTATATAGGCAATGAAGATACATCCTACTCGTCCATAACATCTAGTGTCACAATTGACTTACAAAAGAAGACATAAAAATAGCTACATTGTTCAGACATAAAGTAATAAAGTAAAGAACCAGAAAGTAGTTTGACAAAAGTACAATCTTCCTTTCTGCCTTGCTTGTTGTTTTATTTCAGTAGAAGAGTGGACTTGAGGCTTGGTTTCTTGAGCCAAACTGAAGTAAGTTTGATCCAAAAGATTCACCAGACAGTCTCTCGAGCTTGCTTGGCCAAAAGAGGAAGTTTTGACAGTGACAGCTAAACTACTCTAGGATAGGTTAAAACTGGTCTTGTTTGATTTGTGGCTTGAATTAAATGGTGTCCCTGGCATTTTCTGAGGAAGGTTCCCTGGACAAAAAGTTAGCAGACCCTCCCTGGGATTAAGCCTGATCATTCGTTTAAGTTTCTTAGGCATGATAGTCACCCTTGGACCCTATCCAAGGCAACTGATACAGTCTGGCTTCTTTCTGGCAGATGGGCTGGTTGTTGCTTGTTTTGCTCTTGTTCTGGTTTGTGTGATTGTGGTTTGAATTTTATAAGGCATTGACATAGCTCTTGATGTAAGTTGAGGTTGGTTGTGGGTTGAGGTTTGGACTTGGCTTGGGCATGGACTGGCTTTGAAGTTGGTATTGAACCATGGTTGTAGTATCATGATTTGAATTGTTTGTTGTAGGGTTGTTTGTACTCTCTTTGGCTGACTGGCTTTGATCATGTGTTCCCTGTGTGACTTGGCTTGGAACTCCTGTTGCAACCTTCTTTCTTGAAAAGGATTTGCCCTCAAATCATTTACTTCATCATCATCTGATTCTCCATGGTAGGGACTCAGATCCCCTACATTGAAAGTGCCATGGACACCATAGATTCCTGGTAGGTCTACTCTATAGGCATTAGGTCCCAGCCTTTCCAATATTTCAAATGGTCCATCAGCCCTTGGCATGAGTTTGTTCTTCCTCTTGTCTGTTGTAGAGTCTATTGATCGAATACGAAAGAGGGGGGGGGGGAGGGGGTGAATTGAGTATTAAAAACTAGCCCCACTTTTTTGAATTATATGATATGTAATTAATTATTTGATCTTTTGAATTAAAATCAACTAATCAATTAATCAAAGTAAGCATAAATAACGAAATAACGAAAAGTAAAGAGATAAGAGAGAGGCACACGATTTTTGAAGTGGTTCAGTTTCACACGTTGAAACCTACGTCCACTATTCTCGATTAACAATTTTTAGTACCTTTCTACGGATTACCAAAATTACCAACCCACTCGTATAATCAACACTATGATTATAACTCAAGGTGAGTATCGCTAAATACTCTATACTATCTGACGCTAATAAGAAAGTACAATATAACTCACACAGATTCCCGTTAAAGAATTGTAAGCTTATAATGATGTACTATTATCCAATAACGTATTTCACTCAAGCGATTGATAATAATTGATGCACGACTCTTTTAAAAACAAACTCTAAAAATAATAAATATTTGCTCAAAGGGTTGCTTTAAAACGATTTTGGAAAATCAACACAAGTAAAATAATAGCCGTGTAAAATATGTGTATTTCGTGTAAAATAAAGAGTAGTATGTGAATGAGTATTTATAGAAGAAGAATCATAGTAGATCTAAAACCCTAGTATAATATTTAATAAAGATACTTATCTTATCATAAAATAATATTTGCTAATCTTATAGAAATATCTTTATCTCAAAATATTATTTGGTTTATCTTATAGAAATATATTTATCTTGATATCTCAAAATATTGTTGTAAAGATATAGTAGAATCCTAGAGTAGGTAAACTAAGGAAACAAACCTATGGAGGCCGAATCCTATAGCTCACGAAACCCTAGGAGCACGAATCCCTAGGTGGCACAAACTAGGTTTCACGAAACCCTAGATGGCTCAACCACTAGGTGGGCTAATTAGGTTAACAACAAATTGAGATAGAATATATTAGAAACCATAGGTAGCATGACAACCCATAAGTTGTATTACTAACCAATAGAATCTCATAAATATATTCTGTATTAAAATAATTGATAAATATAAAAATACTCTTTCACTTTTGAAAACATTTCAAAACATTTTATTTCCAAAATCATGCATCAATATTTTATCATCCAAAGTCATAGACTAAAGCTATAACTTTTGAACATAAAATCTCTCGAATGGAATAGTTACCGAATGACGACCTATACTATTTAATATTCACAAAGATCTTCAGTTTACGGATCATCTCTTCATCTTGATCACAAAGACCCTCCATCTCGAGTCTTGTGTAGATTTATGTAGATCTTGTTTGAAGCGATTTTCCTTAAAGTTATGCCTGGTTAGCTATAACTTCCAAGTTCACTTCCAAAGTTATTCCTGAGGTTGGTATAACTTTGTCTCACAGACTTTATCAAAGTTATGCCTAACTTTGATCTTTCTTCTCATAATTGTTGCTAGCTATAATAAGACTAAAGCACACAATTACACGAATATGATATATCGAGTAAAACATATTATTACGTAAACACATGTCATTATCAAAACTATGAAATTGGTCCAACAAATTCCCCCTTTTTGATGATGACAAGTCTCATATGATTTCCTCTTAACAATGTGACTAAGTAATAGTTCCCCCTCAACAAAACACTCCAAAGTTATAGCAACTTTGATCGCAAGAACAAAACAACTTAGCCAAAGTTATAGCTTGAGAGAATTTAAGAGATAACGAGTCTCGACAAGTAGCAAGCTTAAGCAAAGACTCAAATCATATCATTTCTTCCCCCTCTTGGCATCATTGAAAAGACAAGAACAAAGACATGAAACGACTAGAATTACACCTGTCAAGGCAAGAAATAGATATGCAAAATACGCAATATAACACGATATATATCAAGCAAAATAAAGTGTAAATGTTAATTAAAACTACAAACCACAAAAGATAGTATTAGTTGCCATTGGGCCGAATAGACAATTTCAAAATAAGCCAAATGGGCCGAATAGGATTAGTAGTTTAAGAGTTAAAACAACCAAGGATAGAAAAATCAAGGCATTTTGGGTTGGCGGATTTTGTTAGGATCGACATAACCGGGCCTAGTGCGGTACTCTAGAGTGGAAAGACGGTCAAGGCAATTAGACACATGAGAAGCTTGAGCGGTGAGGCAAACATCAAAGTTCTGAACTTTCAACGAAAGAGCCTCCGTCGCATCGTATATAGTACGCATTCCGTCACGCATCTCCATCCCGCTCTTAACCAACGACCCGCCTTGGCTCACCAAGAATGTCATCCTATCCCTTTGCCTATACGCTTCTTGTTTACAATCGATAATATTTCGTTCCAACTTAGCAAGGCGATCATCCACACCATCCATCCATGTCCTCATCTCATGACTCACACCCGACCCACCTTGGTCACGGGTTGAGCTAAAGGAACCCACGGCCACGGCTTGAACAACCGTGTCCAAAACCGTCTCAATTTTCTTATCCTGCGCATCCAAGCGCTCCATAATACTACCAATGAACATATCTAATTTGGATTCAATCGCAGAAAAATCAGCCCCACCCGAAGACAATCCAACCGAACCTCCTTTGACCAAAAATAACAACTCCGGACCATTAGCATCAAGCTTCATAAATTTCAAGAACGTATCACACATTTCATCTTTTACGGCGACCCCATAATTTGCATATTAACAACTCCCTTCGACTCAAAGAGCCGTGACAACCACATGCCATACGGCAAGTCAAGAGTAGAATAAAATTTGTCTTCGGTCACCGAGAAAGCGGTTTGTGAAATACGATTAAAGACAAGAGAAGGTAAATTAACCCGGTTGCCCTCCAACCAATGCTTAATGACTAACATCTCATAGCATGCAATTTTATCACGTCCGCCCCGCCGCGGAATCACAGTATTCCATAAAAAGTTTAACAAAAATTTCAGTTTTGGTGACACACTTCCAGCCAATACGCAACTCGACACCGTCGCCCCAACATCAAAATACTGCTTAACCTCCAGCTTAGCCATGTCCGTCAGTTCTTCCCATGACGTACTCGGATTGATTTTGATTCCATCATCAGGAACCGAAAACAGAGTACAAAAGTCCGTCACGGAAATCGAAACTGAGCGGCCATTTATGACGGCATGCGAGACTCAATTGTCTAAAGAAACAGAGGAAAAGAACTAAATTACCTCAATCGGATACACCGGACCCGAAAACTGAGCCACCGTTTCCCATTCTTGGAAATTTAGAAAATCGGAGAAAAGTCCCAAAGCCCTATACTTGTCACACCAAGCCTTAGGATAATACCGACCACCGTGTATTCCATATTGAGCAACCCGGTTCACAAGTTTTCTTTCGTCTTTTG
Source organism: Heliosperma pusillum (assembly GCA_022085475.1). Taxonomy (NCBI): domain Eukaryota; kingdom Viridiplantae; phylum Streptophyta; class Magnoliopsida; order Caryophyllales; family Caryophyllaceae; genus Heliosperma; species Heliosperma pusillum. The sequence goes on along the minus strand of JAIUZE010022191.1, from coordinate 3,935 downwards.
TAAGACGGAGTTTATCAATTCCCAAAGATGTTTCTTGCGGCAAAAAATCACGAAGAGTTACCCGTGTGGTTTCCTCGGAAACCGTGTCAGTGGTTTCGTTTGTGGCTTCTTCTTGGAGTCTTCCTTTCCCTTTGTTTAACCGTCTTCTCTTAGTACCCTCAAGACCCGCACCCGACTCGGTTTGGTTTGGGTTGGGTGATTGTTGTGTGGGAGAAGAAGAGGTATTTTTAGGCATGCTTGGCTTGGGGGTTTTAGGATTTGGGTTTTTGGCAAGTTTTGATCTAGTGGAAGCCATTGTTGAAGGTTGAAGGTTGAAGGTTTGTGTGTTGTTTGTAGTGGAACCGTGAGGAAGGAGAGGAAGTGGTAAAAAATTGGTTGAGAATTAATGTGGTAAAAGTAATAGGTGTAAGAGTAATTATGATTGTGTAAGAGTAGGTTTTTACTTTTGTACTTGTGCACATGGGTGTGCCGTCCAATATAGTTCTTTCCTTTTTTTTTTTTTTTTTAATATGAATTTGGGTAGGAAAAGAATCTTGGGTGGTTATTTTTGTTGGGATATGGTAAAGATAGAGTTTTGGTAAATAAAAAGATATGGAAAGGTTATTTTATTTGAGAATTTCGGCTAGCATAGGATACATGGGTAGAATTTGGCTCAATTTGGGAAAGTGAATAAGATAGGTATTTGGCAAATATGTGGTTCATAATTCAATTTCCATAAAACACTAAATATGTAAGATACTCACGTAAAATATATTATATTAAACACAAATATACTAGCAATGAAATATGCGGACACAGTCATATAATCTCGTCTGAATCTAGCCAGTCACGCAGGTTCACAAAATAAATAAGATGAATTTAATTGCTATCGATTAAACCAATTTCCAACCGCAAAATCTCAAAACGTCTTCTCGCTAACGCCTTTGTTAAAATGTCAGCCCATTGAACATCAGTACTACAAAATTCGAGTTTAATGTTGCCCTTTTCTACATGGTCACGCAAAAAGTGATGTCTAATGTCTATATGCTTAGTACGAGAATGCTGAGCTGGGTTCTTAGAAATAACAATAGCACTCGTATTATCACAGAAAACAGGCATACAACCAACATTAACACCATAATCACATAGTTGTTGCTTTAACCAAAGTAGTTGAGAACATACCAGTCCTGCAGCAATATATTCGGCTTCTGCAGTAGACAACGCAACCGAATTTTGCTTCTTTGAGCCCCAAGTTATTATGCAAGGTCCAACAAACGTAGCAAATCCAGAGGTACTTTTTCTATCTAGAGAACATCCTGCATAATCTGCATCTGAATATCCTACTAGATCAAAATTACACTCAAGTGGATACCACAAATATAAATTAGATGTACCAATTAAATATCGCAAGATACGTTTAACTGCAATCATATGTGATTCCTTAGGACATGATTGAAATCTAGCGCAGACACATACACTGAACATAATGTCAGGTCTACTTGCAGTTAAATAAAATAAAGAACCAATCATACCTCGATATGTAGTCTCATCTACGGACTTACCATTTTCGTCCAAGGTCAACTTTTTGTCAGTTACCATAGGCGTGTCCATTGGATGAGCGTTTTCCATACCAAATTTTCTGATTAGCTCCTTGACATATTTTTGTTGGTGAATCTTTATCCCTTCTTTGGTTTGTTGAATCTGCAATCCTAGGAAGAATTTTAATTCTCCCATCATGCTCATTTCAAATTCTGAGGTCATAAGATCTCTTCTTCCAAATAACCGTTAAGAAATGCAGTCTTAACGTCCATTTGGAATAATTTCATTCCTTTATGAGCTGCGAAGGCGATGAGCAAGCGAATAGCTTCAAGTCTTGCTACTGGAGCGAATGTCTCGTCATAATCAATCCCTTCTTGTTGATTATAACCTTGAACGACCAATCGAGCCTTGTTACTAACTATAACTCCTGAATCATCCAATTTATTTCTGAATACCCATCGAGTACCAATCACAGTTCGATTAGGAGGTCGTGGCACCAGGTGCCATACTTTATTACGTTCGAACTGTTGAAGCTCCTCTTGCATAGCTACAATCCAATCGGATTCTGCAAGAGCTTCCTTGATATTGGTAGGCTCTATGGTAGAGAGAAATGAATAGAATGAACAAAAGTTATTTAATGTTCGCCTAGTTTGAACTCCTTTAGTCAAACTTCCCAGGATACTATCCATAGGATGAGAACTCTTATATTTCCAATTTTTAGAGTTCCTAGCCTCATCATCATCTGATGAACTTTCACTTTCCTCAAATGATTCAGAATCAAGATTGGTTCCCCCTGAGTTGGACTCTTGGGTTATAGCTGAAGTTGGTACAACTTCAGTTACACCATCTTGGTTCTGGTTCAAAGTTTTAGCATCATCAGCTATAACTTCAGTTTCCTTTTCCTTGTTTTGAGAAGAGACATTCGTATCATGAACAATTGTCTCAGTTCTCTGTTCAAGGTCATTTGCGGATTTATCAAGTTCATCATTGATTCCTTCAATAACTTCTTCATTATTATCTGGCTCGTCTTCCCTTGAAAGGCGAAAGTCTGGATCATTCATGTCTTCTTCTTCATTCTGTTCAACTTGTTCAAGCACATTATCTTCATCAAATACAACATGAACACTTTCTTCTATGCACAACGTTCTTTTGTTAAAAACTTTAAAAGCTTTACTATGATTAGAATAACCAACAAACACAGCTTCGTCACTTCGTGGATCAAATTTGCTCAAATTACTTTTCCATTATTATGAACAAACTTACTTCCGAAGCAACGAAGGTGAGCTATATTGGGTTTTCTCCCTCTTAAAAGTTCATAGGGAGTCTTTTTGAGAATTGGTCTAATCATAGCTCTATTGTGCACATAGCATGCAGTACTAATGGCTTCTGCCCAGAAACTTTTAGGAAGGCCACTACACAAAAGCATAGTGCGGGCCATGTCCTCTAATGTTCTATTCATACGTTCCACGACACCATTTTGTTGTGGGGTTCGTGGGGCAGAAAAGTTATGTCCTACACCATTCTCCTACAATATTCTATCAAAAAGGCTTGTGATTATCAAATTCGGTGCCATGATCCGTTACGAATGGAAACAACTTTTATCATACTTGTTTTGGGCGAGCTTCATTAGATACCACAAATCATCGAAAGCTATTCATCTTTAAAGTAACATAAAACAAAAAAAGATTACGGCCTATTACATACCTGGAGTAGTCGTCGACTAGGACGAATAAGTACCTTGATCCACCGCGGCTTCTAACTTTCATAGGTCCACATAGATCCATGTGTACCAACTCAAGTGGACGATCTGTACTTACTACTCGTTTCGGTTTGAATGAAGATCTAACTTGTTTGCAACGGGCACATGAGTCACACATCTTTTCTTGTTCGAATTTGATTGAGGGAAGACCCTCAACTAAATCCCAATACTTAAGTTTCTTTAAAATCGTTGGACTGATGTGTGCAAACCTCTGTGACACAAGCATGATTCATCCACGTGATGTCTTGACGCTAAAGGAAACTTGTGGACTTTGGTTAAATCAATCATATACACGTTCCGTTTACGTAAGCCTTCTAAGATAACGTTACTAGTACCTTCAACTATGATACGACGAACATTTGAATGAAAAACGACTTTGTTGCCTTTGTCACATAGTTGAGAGATACTTAGCAAGTTATGCTTAAGGCCATCTACCAGATATACGTTATTGATAGCATGAGAATAAGATATACCAATCTTACCTACACCGATTATGTTACCCTTCTTATTATCTCCAAAGGTGACCTTGCCACCATTGAAGGGTTCTAGTGAAAGAAATAAATTCTTGTTTCCAGTCATGTGCCTCGAACATCCACTGTCGAGATACCATAGATTGTTTTCTTTCACTATTACCTGCAAGAGAATCAAATACAGCTTT
>JAIUZE010022190.1:0-17813 GCA_022085475.1 Heliosperma pusillum | reverse complement strand
AGTGTAACTTTAACCTTTTACAAGTGTAACTTTAATCCTCAATTATGTAATTTTATTTTACAAAGTAATTTTAGGACATCCTATTTTGAAATTTTAACCAATTTAAAGTTTAACTCGAGTCTTTTCAGAATGTAACTTTAGTATATTGAGAGGGTAACTTTTGTTCATTGGAGTGTAACTTTAGTTCATTGAGGGTGTAACTTTTGTTCATTGAAAGTGTAACTTTAGTCCATTGAGTGTGTAACTTCAGTCCATCAACAACCTATGTCCTCGTCACCAATAAAACTAAATAAACAGCCAATAATAACAACCACAAATATTTTTGTCACTTAAAAAACGAGATAATACGATTTTTTTTAGAAATCTACTTCTTATTTAGTAGATCTTAAATTAAAATTAAATAAATAAGAAAAAAAGGTAGATCTAAAAATTGTGTTTATTAGTTTTTCGAAATTATTGTTAGTAGATTCAAAAGTGGAGGAAAAAAAATACTAAATCTGAAAATTGGAAGAAAAAGAAAAAGAAAATAGAAACAAAAAACGAATCTGAAACCCACTAGCCACAACCACCGCACGACGACCCCTTGACTCTCCCACCAACCACCGCCACCTCTGACCACCAAAACAGATCTGGGACAATAAAAAAACAGAAAGAGGAAAATAGAGAGGCGGAAGGCGGAAGGCGGTCGAAGGCGGCGAAAATGGCGATAGGTATATATTTTTTTTTTCAGATCTTGAAAAAAATGGGAGTTTGAGTGGTGGTTTCGGGTGGTGTTCTCGTGGTTGTTGCATGAAGAGTGGGAAACGGCCTCACCACCACACACTCCAACAAAAACCACCACAACCAAACACTGCTCCCCACTGCCCCCGAAACCACCACCCACGCACCAAACCAGTCCCGCTTTTTTCAGATCTGAAAAAATGGAGAAGAGAGAAAGGAGGGCGAGACAGTGAGGAGGGAAAGGCGGTGAAGAGGACGGAGAGAAGCAGAGGAAGAGGAAGAGAGCCGTCGCCGTGGAGGGTGGCGAGAGAAGAAGAGGAGGGAGGTCGTCGGCCACCGTCGGTGGTGGTGGTGTATTGTGGAGACAGTGAGTGGTGGTGGTGGTTGGTGGTGAAAGGGGTTTTTTGGTAGTAGATCTAGTTTTTTTTTTGGGTGTTTGTGGTGGTGACCAACGGTGGCTGACGGAAAAAAGAAGAGAGAGTTAGGGAGAAGGAGAGAAGTGTTTTAGAGAGAAGTGGGAGAGAGTTTTAGAGAGAAGAAGGAAGTGTTTATGAATGAATGAATTGTGTGGAAAGTGATTTGGTGAGGTAAATGTATTAGTGGTTTAATTAGTATGGTAGTAAGAGAGTGAGGTTAAACACCTCTCTAATGACCTTTTTTTTGTTTTAATCTAAGCCATCCATTTTCAAGATCCAAGGGCCTCTAAGAGGACTCATGGACTCACTCTTTTGGGGTGGACTCATTTGATCCCATTACTATATATATATATATATATATATATATATATATATATATATATATATAGAGAAGAGATCATGTAAGTCCACCTTCATTTGTTGAGTCCATGAGTCCTCATCCAAGCCATTGGTTCAAGAGGATGAGGGGCTGAGATTAAAACAAAATGAAAGGCCAAGATTATGAGAAACACCCAATCCAATCCTCATCAAACCCTAATACAAATATTCTTCCATCCATTCATTTTTCTCATTTTCACATCTACCCACTCTCTCTCTACCTCCCTTCTCTCTCATAATTCTCACAAAATAAAACCAAAAAAATAAAACCTCAAAAACTACTCTTCATTCTTCCTCACCCACCACCACCCTTCTCCTCCGTCGGCCAGCCCCACCGCCGGCATCTCCTCCCGCTCCCACCGCCGGCATCTCCCGCTCCCACCGCCGTCCATCTCCACTACCGCCATCTCCCTCTCCGCCACTCTCCTATCCGCCACCACCACCGGCCACCACCACAACACCTCCCCCTTTCCCTCACTCACCATCCCGACCACCACCCCATTCCCTCTGCCGCCACCACTCCACTCCTTCTGCCGCCACCATCACCACTTCACCCCTCTGCCGCCTTCTACCGCCACCGTTCCACCGCCGACGCCTCTACCCCCTTACTGCCGCCGCCTCCCCTGCCTTCTTCTCCTATTTATGTTTTTATTTTGTTTATACTTTTCAGATTTTTTGTTTTTTATCTCCTTTTTATGTTTTTTTATCTCCTTTTATATTTTTATCTACTTTTTATAGTTTTTCAGAATTATTTTTTATATTTTTTTTGTGTTGAGGTTATTTGTCCTATTTTTATCTTTCTTTTTTTCTGGTTTTTTTTATTTATTTATGATTTTAGTGTGATTGATTGTGTTTTTAGACTGAAGTTACTCTATTTTGTACTGAAGTTACTTTATTTTGTACTGAAGTTACTCTATTTTTCAGATCTCAAAACTATCCTTTTTTTTATTTTTTTTAATTTTTCAAATTTCTTATGTTTTTTTTATTTATTTTAGATCTCGTTTTTTATGTACTGAAGTTACACTTTTATGTACTGAAGTTACACTTTTATGTACTGAAGTTACACTTTTATGTACTGAAGACTGAAGTTACACTTTTATGTACTGAAGTTACACTTTTTTGTACTGGGTTTATAAGGACTGAAGTTATACTATTATGGACTGAAGTTATACTATTATGGACTGAAGTTACATTATTAGGGACTAAAGTGACACAATTAAGGCTTGAAGTGACACTTTTAAGGACTGTAATTCAACTATTTAAAAATGAAGTTACACTATTAAAAATTGAAGTTACACTTAGTAAAGACTAAAGTTACCTAAATTTTACTTAAAGTTAATATAAAATATTCAAATTAAAGTATCATATAAATTGTAAACATATTGGGTTAAAGTAACACAAATATTGGTTGAAGTTACACTCGTAATGACTGAAGTTACGCTCATAAAAATGCTAAAATCACAAAAAAGTGTTTAAGTTACATAAATTCAAATTTGTATAATCGAAATAACCTATTAGGTTAAAGTTACACAATCAATAGTTGAAGTGACACTCGTAATTACTGAAATTACACTCAAAAAAAATGCTAAAATCACAAAATTTGTCTTAAAGTTACATAATCTTAAATTTGTATAGACGAAAGCACATTTTTGTTTAAAGTTACACAAATAAGGGTTGAAGTTACACTCATAATGATTGAAGTTACCCTCACAAAACGGCTAAAATCGCATAAACATGTCTTAAAGTTACATAAATTTAAATTTGTATAGTCGAAATCACATTTTAAGTTGAAGTTACAAAAATAATGGTTAAAGTTACTCTCGTAATGACTGAAGTTACACTCATAAAACGCTGAAGTTACAAAAACTTGGCTCAAAATGATATTGTTACAATATCAAGGTCATGTGTAGGTGGAATTCACTAAACCCCACTCATTTTAATCTAATCTTGTCCCTCCATCTTGTTCTCATCTTGTCCATCCATTTTCCTTCTAATCTTATCCCTCCATCTATTTCTAATCTTGTCCCTCCATCTCTTCCATCCAATGGCCAAGATGAGGACTCATGGACTCAAAAGATTTGAAGGACTCACAAGAACCTATATATATATATATATATATATATATATATATATATATATATATATATATATATAGAGAGAAAGGTTCAAATGAGTCCCTCATATATTTTGAGTCCCTAAGTCCTTCTATGAGCCATTTGATCTTTCAATGTGGGTGGTTGAGATTAAAAGCAAAAAATAACCATTACACTAAACAATTACTTATACACTAATTAATTTTCTTTCTCTCTCTAGCTTAAAGTTGATGACATTTTAGCATTTTAGGGTGTAACTTTTGCCTTCAAGTATAAATTTTGTTTTTCTACAAGTATACGGTTTTACAATTGTAACTTTCATCTTTTACGAGTGTAATTTTAATTAAAAAAAGTGTAACTTTATACTAAAAATTGATTTTAAGACACGTTTTTGACATTTTACGTCTTTTTAGAGTGTAACTTTAGCCTTTTACGAGTGTAACTTTAATAAAACATAATGTAATTTTATACTAAAAAGTGATTTTAAGACAAGTTTTTGACATTTTACGTATTTTTAGAGTGTAATTTTAGTCCTTTACAAGTGTAACTTTAATCCAAAGTATTCTAACTTTATACTAAAAAATGATTTTAAGACAAATTTTTGACATTTTACGTATTTTTAGAGTGTAACTTTAGCCCTTTACAAGTGTAACTTTAATTCAAAGTAGTATAACTTTATACTAAAAAGTGATTTTAAGACAAGTTTTTGACATTTTACGTATTTTTAGAGTGTAACTTTAGTCCTTTACAAGTGTAACTTTAATCCAAAGTATTCTAACTTTATACTAAAAAATGATTTTAAGACAAATTTTTGACATTTTACGTATTTTTAGAGTGTAACTTTAGCCCTTTACAAGTGTAACTTTAATTCAAAGTAGTATAACTTTATACTAAAAAGTGATTTTAAGACAAGTTTTTGACATTTTACGTATTTTTAGAGTGTAACTTTACCCCTTTACAAGTGTAACTTTAATTCAAAGTAGTCTAACTTTATACTAAAAAGTGATTTTAAGACAAATTTTTGACATTTTACGTATTTTTAGAGTGTAACTTTAGCCCTTTACAAGTGTAACTTTAATTCAAAGTAGTCTAACTTTATACTAAAAAGTGATTTTAAGACAAGTTTTTGACATTTTACGTATTTTTAGAGTGTAACTTTAGCCTTTTACAAGTGTTACTTTAATCCAAAATACTGTAACTTTATACTAAAAATTAATTTTAAGACAAGTTTTTAACATTTTACGTATCTTTAATATGTAACTTTAACATTTCACAAACATAGCTTTAATCCAAATGTAGTGTAACTTTATTATTTTTTGATTTTTTGTAATTCTTAGATAAGTTTATGACATTTTAATCTTTTTAATATTGTAACTTTAATCATTAATAATGTAACTTTAGTCATTGAGTGTGTAACTTTAGTTCATTGAAAGTGTAACTTTTGTCCCTTAAGTGTGTAACTTCAATCACTAGCAACAATAACACTAAGTAAACAACAATAATAACAACTACAACTATTTTTGACATTAAAAAAATTAGATAATATGATTTTTTTTTTCAAAAATCTATTCTTATTAAAAAAAGTAGATCTAGAAAAATTGTTTATTGATTTTTGAAATTAATTGCTATATTTATTAGATAAAAAAGTGGAGGAAAAAAAATTAGTAACACTAAATTTGAAAAAAAAATTAATAACACTATAGTGTAACTTTAAATTTATTATAGTGTAACTTTTGTTTTATAAGAATGTAACTTCCAGCGCCCTTCACCACCCATCAGATCTGAGACCAACTCCCACCACCATATCAACCTCCACCACCACCCAACACAACACGCACCCCGAAGCCACCACTTCAGTCTTTAAGAGTAAAAAAAAACAAGATCTAAAATTAAATAAAAAAACATAAGAAATTTGAAAGAACAAACATCTAATTTTTTAGATATAAAACATCTAACCACAAAAAACTTAATAGTGTCACTTCAGTATTTAATAGTGTCACTTCAGTGAAATAAAACATCTAACCACAAAAAAACAAATGGTGATTTTTTAGATATGAAAAAACAAACATGAGAAATTTAGGAAAAAAAACAAGATTTAAAAAAAAAAGTAAATCTGAAAAGAAATAAAGTAGATCTAGAAAAAAAACACATAAAATAAAAATAAAAAACATGTGCAATCTTAATAAAAAAAACAGATATATTAAAGATAATATAAGAAATTTTTTGAAACGAGATCTAATTTTTTTAGATCTGAAACTTGGTGGTGGTTGTTTGGTGGGGGTGTTGATGTTGATGGTGTTTGCAGGGGGGAAGAGGGAGCCCAGGAGAGGCGACAGGAGGTGGGGGATGAGGGAGAGGAGACGGTGGCAGAGGCAGGAGAGAGGCGGTGGAGGATGGAGGTGGTGGTGCGTGGCCGAGAAGGGAAGGGAAAAGGAGAAAAAAAGGCGGTGGAGAGTGGCGGTGTGGGAGAGTGGCGGTGGAGAGTGGTGCGTGGCCGAGAGTGGCGTGGTGGGAGGTCGGCGGTGTAGGTGAGGACGGTCGGTGGAGGAGGGGGTGCTGGGGGTGGATGGAGGACAGAGTCGCCGGTGGAGGGGCGGTGGGTTGAGGGGGGGCTGGTGGGTTTGGTTTTTTTTAGGGTTTTTTTGTGAGATGATTTTAGAGGATTGTAGTGAGAGAAGGGAGGTAGAGAGAGAGAGGTTGAATGTGAAAATGAGAGAAATTGATGGATGAAAGGATATTTATATTAGGGTTTCAAAGAGAATGGATTGTGTGTGTCTCACAATCTTGACCATCCATTTTATTTTAATCGTAGCCCCTCATCTATTTGATTCAAGGGCTTGGATGAGGACTCATGGACTCACACTTTTGGGATGGACTCTCTTGATCCTTTATCTCTCTCTCTCTCTCTCTCTCTCTATATATATATATATATAGAAAGGTTCAAATGAGTCTCTTATATCTTTTGAGTCCATAAGTCCTCCTATGAGCCTTTAGATCCTTCAATATGGATGGTTGAGATTAGAAGCAAAAAGTAACCAATACACTAATCTATTCCTTAACCACTAATTAATTGTCTTTCTCTCTCTAGCTTAAAGTTGATGACATTTTAGCATTTTATGGTGAGACTTTTGTTTTCAAGTATAAATTTTGTTATTCTACGAGTGTACAGTTTTACAAGTGTAACTTTTATCTTTTACGAGTGTAACTTTAATTAAAAAAAGTGTAACTTTATACTAAAAAGTTATTTTACGCCAAGTTTTTGACATTTTACGTATTTGTAGAGTGTAACTTTAACCTTTTACAAGTGTAACTTTAATCCAAAATAGTATAATTTGATACTAAAAAATAATTTGAAGACACATTTTTGACATTTTACGTATTTTTAGAGTGTAACTTTAAACTTTTACAAGTGTAACTTTAATCCAAAATAGTATAACTTGATACTAAAAAATAATTTTAAGACAATTTTTTGAAATTTTACGTATTTTTAGACTGTAACTTTAGCCTTTTAGAATTGTAACTTTAATCCAAAATAATGTAGCTTTATGGTAAAAAGTAGTTTTTATGAAAGTTTTTGACATTTTACGTATTTTTAGAGTGTAACTTTAACCTTTTGAAAGTGTAACTTTAATCCAAAACAGTGTAACTTTATAATACAAAGTGAGTTTAATATGTTTTTAGAGTGTAACCTTTACCAAAAATGTGTAACCTTATACTAAAAAATGATTTTGAGACAAGTTTTTGACATTTTTTCATATTTTACGGTGTAACTTTAGCCTTTTATAAGTGTAACTTTAATGTCAATTATGTAATTTTATTTTACAAAGTAATTTTAGGGCATACTATTTTGAAATTTTGAAATTTTAACCAATTTAAAGTTTAACTCTAGTCTTTTTAGAATGTAACTTTAGTATATTGAGAGGGTAACTTTTGTTCATTGGAGTGTAACTTTAGTCCATTGAGGGTGTAACTTTTGTTCATTGAAAGTGTAACTTTAGTCCATTTGAGTGTATAAGTTCAGTCCATCAACAACCTATATCCCCGTCACCAATAAAACTAAATAAACAACCAATAATAACAACCACAAATATTTTTGTCACTTAAAAAATGAGATAAAACGATTTTTTTTAGAAATCTACTTCTTATTTAGTAGATCTAAAATTAAAATTAAATAAATAAGAAAAAAAGGTAGATTTAAAAAATGTGTATTAGTTTTTCGAAATTATTGTTAGTAGATTCAAAAGTGGAGGAAAAAAAATACTAAATCTGAAAAGTGGAAGAAAAAGAAAAAGAAAATAGAAAGAAAAAACGAATCTGGAACCCACTAGCCACAACCACCGCACAACGACCCCTTGACTGTCCCACCAACCACCGCCACCTCTGACCACCAAAACAGATCTGGGACAATAAAAAACAGAAAGAGGAAGAATAGAGAGGCGGAAAACGGTCGAAGGCGGCGAAAATGGCGATAGGTATATATTTTTTTTTCAGATCTGGAAAAAAAAATGGGAGTTTGAGTGGTGGTTTCGGGTGGTGTTCTCGTGGTTGTTGCTTGAAGAGTGGGAAACGGCCTCACCACCACACACTCCCACAAAAACCACCACGAAACCACTGCTCCCCACTGCCCCGAAACCACCACCACCACGCACCAAACCAGTCCCGCTTTTTTCAGATCTGAAAAAATGGAGAAGAGAGGAAGGAGGCGGTGAGGAGGGCGAGACAGTGAGGAGGGAAAGGCGGTGAAGAGGACGGAGAGAAGCAGAGGAAGAGGAAGAGAGCCGTCGACGTGGAGGGTGGCGAGAGAAGAAGAGGAGGGAGGTCGTCGGCCACCGTCGGTGGTGGTGGTGTATTGTGGAGACAGTGAGTGGTGGTGGTGGTTGGTGGTGAAAGGGGTTTTTTGGTAGTAGATCTAGTTTTTTTTTTTGGGTGTTTGTGGTGTTTGCGGTGGTGGCCGACGGTGGCTGACGGAAAAAAGAAGAGAGAAAGTTAGGGAGAAGGAGAGAAGTGTTTTAGAGAGAAGTGGGAGAGAGTTTTAGAGAGAAGAAGGAAGTGTTTATGAATGAATGAATTGTGTGGAAAGTGATTTGGTGAGATAAATGTATTAGTGGTTTAATTAGTATGGTAGTGAGAGAGTGAGGTTAAACACCTCTCTAATGACCTTTTTTCTGTTTTAATCTAAGCCATCCATTTTCAAGATCCGAGGGCCTCTAAGAGGAATCATGGACTCACTCTTTTGGGGTGGACTCATTTGATCCCATTACTATATATATATATATATATATATATATATATATATATATATATATATATATATAGGGGCGGGTTCCCGTGCGAACTAGAGTTCCGTACGAACTGTACGAACTACTCTATGAGCCGTCAGATTCCATTACACTGTACTTTTAAATACTAGCTACACACGCACCACTCATTAAATTTTCATCTCTCTAACTCTTTCCTTATACACCAAACTCCCAGAAACCACACCACTACCACTACCGGAGCACTGACATAAATCTTACCGGCGTATCTACGAGGCCATTATCGCCGGCGCCATTCTTATTCATCTCTTCTTTTCCTTGCGACATGTTCTCATCACGCCCGTATCGAGATAGTCTATGGTGAAGATGGTGGTGGGGTTTTTTAGGCGACTGGATCGATTTAATGGTGGATAAAGAGGGTGATAAAGGTTTTTGAAGGATGAAGCATAGGTTGTCATTGTTTGATTAAGGATTTGACATCATGTTTAAAATCGATTGATCGGCGCCGATGGGTAATTAGGATTTCTCATTTGAAGTTTTGGATGATTTTTAATTGAAAGGCAGTAGGATGTATATATGGTAATGCTTTATTTAAAATTGAGCATAAATTTAAAGGCGGAATACCATTGAGGATTGGAGGGGAAGTAATGGCCAGCCATTTGATGCTGGGTTTGTCTTTTTTTGACTTCTTTGTTCTCAAATTAAGCTTAGTTAGCTAGTTTTCTGCTAATTGTGTTTAACTTGCAGTACCATGCGTTGAGGATGTAATTATATCTTCAATGCTATAACCATTTTCATTTTAGTTTTGGTGTAATCCTGATTGGATTCGGGTAGGACCATTCTGGCGGTAAATCTCTTACTTGTGAGTTTTAACAATCGTCCATCCGTAAGCTTTTATATAATCAGTGAAGGGTTATTGCATTCATGTATAATGTTTTGATATATGGAATGGGATTTCCATAATACAGTATGTTATATAAATTTGGACATGATAATGAATCTTGTAATGCATTAAGGTGCATAGTATTGTACTCGTATTTAGTAATAAAGCTGTTTGAATTGGATTCTGTAATAAAGTTGTTTGAATTCATTGATGCAATCCTGGTTAGTTTTGAATGCAATGGAGTTTACATATGTATGAGAACCCTCCTTACGGAGCTTATGACCTCGTCAACTCTCTGTGGATGTTAGTGATTTGTTACGCTGGTTCGCCTATGTCGGAAATGATCAATAAGGTCGTCAATCAGCATGTCCACCGTGGTTGGGTTGTGTATAACTCGGGTTCGCTCTGCGTTCTTATCTCTCTTACTGACGTGATTCAAGCTGTTACAACTTACAACTGCTCTTCTTTCGAAATCTTACAATCTTGGCTCTGCCTTAGGCTCTTATGTAGATGGTAGTAAGGTACATGAAGTCTTGTAAAATAGTGTAATGTTTAATGTAACTCTGGAATTCAGTAACTTGGGCTGCGTTGTTATGTCCTGGAAGCTATTTGGTGTTGGAAATTTCCAATCTCACTGGTCTGATTCGTTTGACAAGTGTATTTTGCCGTAGACTCTACGAGTATGTATCTAGTAGGTTAAAGAAGTGTATCTAGCTAGCTGAAGGTATGTATCTAATAACTTAAAGAAGTGTACCTAACAAGATAATGATATGTATCTAGTAATTTAAAGAAGTGTATCTAGTTAAGTAAAGGTATGTATGTATTAACTTAAAGGAGTGTATCTAACAAGTTAAAGATATGTATCTAGTAACTTAAAATAGTGTATCCAACAAGCTAAAAGTATGTACCTAGTAACTTAAATGAATGTATCCAGCAACCTAAAGGTATGTACCTAGCAACTTAAAGGAGTGTATCTAGCAAGTTAAATGTGTGTATTTAGTAATTTAAAGGAGTGTATCTAGTAACTTAAAGGTGTATCTAACAAGCTAAAACGTTGTATCTATTAACTGAAAGGAGTGTATCTGGTTTAAATAAAGGTGTGTATCTAGTTAAATAAAGGTGTGTATCTAGTAACTTTAATGAGTGTATCTATCCTAAATACACGAAAGGGTTTAGGATTAGATAAGGCAACCCGTTACGCGGGTGTGTCTAATCAAACTTTAAACCACTATCATATTTACAAAGTGAGGATCTTTATCCAAAATTTCAACATAACTTCATCATATTAATCATTATCAAAAGTTATTCTTTTATAAGAGACCGGAAACAGTTTTTGTATAAAATAAATATATTAAATTACACATAAAGACATTTTTAATTAAAGATGTATTTTTTAGTTGTATAAAATTACCGTTTTCAAAATATACTCTAGCATGTCTGTCATTCACAATTTCACATACCTTTCGATATCTAAGCGCATGTCTAATAAAGCTCCTCAAAAAGGTTTATGGTGAGTTTTATTGCGTTGGAAAATCATACTTAGTATAATAAGAGGTTTTTAAGGGAAAAGAACGTAGTTTATGGAGAGGATTAAGGAACGTATTTGTCAAATATCCGGCAAAAATGGGCACATCTAAACCAAATATCAATTCTTACCCTGCCTTAGTCAATGACCTCATCACAAAATATTTGTACATACGGATGAAGACATTGACAAAATTAAATAGGAAAATGTATAATAAGAGTAAACAGATGCAACATTAGAGAAAATTCTAAGCCCAGATACATATCGTACTAGTCCCAGATACATCCGGAATTATTACTGGATACACAAGACGATTTGTGTATCCAATAGTAATACTATGTGTATCCGGGTAGATATTTTGTGTATCCACCGCTCCATTAAGCAAGCACCACCACTATACCGTCAACGTCCCCACCACCACCAGTGACCATGACACTTACTATCACCACCACCTTTGCCCTCATATTTTACGTATACACTACCACCTTAACTACCCCCGCTCGTTACCACCACCATTCAACATCCAACCACCATCAACACCTTCTTTCTGCCGCCTACTTACCCCATGACCACTACTACAAACCTATGGACTAACACCACACCTAACCTCATCTATGGCCAGACACACACTCCTACGCCTTTTCATCGCTTAATTACTGCAATACCGCCACTCCCGACACCACACGACCACCACCACCAGAAAATACCATGTACCACCGCAACTCGACCTCGCCAAACCAACGATCGGCCATCCCTTTCTTTGCCTTACCTTTCTTAATTAGATCTCTTTTTTATTCAAATTTAAATCATAGATCTAAGAAAATGAAGGAGATTTTAGAACAATTAGCTGCAATAAATACCATGTCTGTGAATTCAGAGTCAACAATATTCGATTATGGAAGAAAATGACTCTTCTAAATATAGTGGTATGCGGCCACCGGGATGACGAAGAGGTAAAACAAAGAGGACAAAGAAAAAGGAAGCAGAGGTGTGCTGCCAACCGTCGTCGAAGAGATAGGTGATGAAGAAGTTCGAGTGGTTACTCGCTGGAGTGGTTGATGCCGGAGCCTCGACGTGAATCCGATGGTGTGGTTGTGGTGCATAAGGATGAGATTGTTGGAGTAGGTGTCCTCCACAATAGTGCGCCACATAATGAATCTTATTAAGGAATATAATTGGGATATTTATTGACTATATATATGATTACTCAGTTGATTAACGTAAATCAATAACAGTTGGCTGACTAGAGTTTGACGTTATTGTCGTTTGACAGCGGTGATCAACTGATCCCTTTCGGTCACACCTAAAGGATGAAATCCAAATAGTAACTAATTATTTGTATACGATACAGTTAATTAGTACATTACATATATTCGATATGTACGAGAGTTAATTGTTAGAAATTGAGTTAAGAACTCAAATTCGATTAAACTTATTTTTCAATTATGCGATAATTGACTAATACATTTATATCTTATTTTAATACGATTAAATAAGATTTAACTTAGTAATTAATCGTTAAATTACTAAATTAGTTGAGGTGTTGAGATAGAGGTAATTAGTTAATTATATTTACAAGGAGGTGTAAAATAAATTAACTAAGCATTGTGGGACCCATTATATATTGATATAATGGTAAAATATTACTTAAAATGTTAAGTACATATTATTTATTTAATTGAGTCATATAATTGTTATATGATCAAATTAACACTAAATTATACAAGATAATTAACCATATGATCAATAAGTATTTGTGAGACAAATATCAAAAATCAAAATGGACCTAACTAGACCAATTGTGGCCGGTTATGATGTAGTTACAAGGGTGATGATTTTGTTCTTGTTGTAACTCTTTAGTTAGCATTTGAAAGTGACATAACAAGTATAAAACAATCATCATCTTTTTTACAACACTCCACTCTAATGCATGTGAACAAATTAAACAAAATAATAGTCCATTTGTGGACAATGTGGTCCGGCCTCATGGCCTATAAAATGAGCATTTGTGTTCATTTTATTACTACTTCATTTTGTGCTTGTTTTCTTACTTCTCTCAAAAACCTCATCTTCTTACTAAAACTCTCAAACACTAATATTTACTACGTATTACTAGTGTAGTAATATAGTCATAATATTAGTAGAATAATATCTATCTTATTATCTAGTTAATAATAAGGGTAGATTATTTGGGTTAATCTTGGTGCAACTTAGAGAAGATCTTCTACTTTGGAGATTATTTGTGTTCATCCATATTATTAGCTCAAGAACAACAAGAAGGAGTTCTTGTTGTGCCCTTACATTTTCCATATCAATGTGAGGAAATTTCTTCTCTTATATAAATGTCTTTATATTTGCATGCTTGTTACATAGATCATTAAATACTAAATTAACAAGTAATTTAGCAACTAATTAGAGGAGTCTAATTAAGGTCTATGGACTTTCAGGTGGTAAGTGCAGCTTGAGTTTTGGGCTTGGGAAGGAGAGGGGATATAATAGTATTACGGGGTTTATTAGGACCATTTGGTCTTATTTCAGTTAAGGGTGAGGATGAGTTCGTAAGTTCGCACCGAACTTTTAGTTCGCACAGGAGCCAGATTCTATATATATATATATATATATATATATATATATATATAGTAGATTACCGCTATTGATCAAACATCAAAATATTGAACATCAACGGAATTAATCATATCAATTCAAACACTTTAAACAACATTCTTTCTCATTGATTTCATTAGGAATAACCTAGATTTTATATTAAAGTACATTACATTCATCCGACATCAAATAAATAAAGATGTTAAATAATCCGGAACAATTCCGGTTAAGAGTAAAAAGCTTTTCACACACTGCCACCAACAATCTGGAACAATATTGATGATACTGATGACTTCCGGATCATTAACCTCGTATTTTGCAATAACGGATTCAATGTATGCAAGTACACGTCTTGCATGTGGAGATAAGGTAGGACAAGTATAGCTCAACATATCTCTTGCGGCATCCAACCTGCGAGTATCAGGCCGACGTGGGTAGCCAGAGGACGATGATGATGACGACGTTTGGTTGACAAGTCGGACTGCTTCAAGCCTCTTAATCCAATAATCCCTTCGATGTTGAATGGATCCTTATAATCAATGGGTGATGATCAGCGGGAACTACGGCAAGAGCCTCCTCCTCATCTGCAATCAATTTTGTAAGGGTCGTCTCATCGTTGGGAAGGTTAACTGCTGCCATTGATGATGTTAATTTTTGGAGTAATTAATTAGGGTTATGTAATATTAAAAGGAGGGGTTTTGAGGCTGTATTTATAGAGGGGTTATGCTGCCATTGATGATGTTCAATGGATGCTTTAATCAATGCTGGTTCTGCTGTTACAGTTGTTCTGTTGTTGTTTATTCACGGGTTTGGACTGCAATATCTTTTAATAAAAATAATAATATTGAGAAATAACAACGGTTATTGGTTAAATAACCCGTTGTTATTACTTTCCACAACGGTTTTCCTGACTAAAATCGTTGTGATAGAGTAATGACATCGGTGCATCATAGTTGTTGTGATAGAGAAATAACAACGGTTATTCGTTAAAAAAACCGTTGTTATTACTTTCCACAACGGTTTTGCTGACTAAAACCGTTGTGATAGAGTAATGACATCGGTGCATATATACATTCACACATTTACTCAATTTACTGCATGTAAGTGCATTGACTGCATAAGAAATGTAACTGCATATATACATTCACACATTTACTCAATCAATAACGTACTGCATGTGAATGTATAGTCGTTTTGGGATTTGTAAATGCATGTGAACCAATGCATGCATGTGAATTAATAACTGCATGTGACTCAATAACTCCAATCAATAAGTCTCTATAAATACAGCTTTAATACAAGGTTATCAACCACATACATAATTTCCCAACTCCAATCAATAACATATTTGCTAAACCATACAAAATTTCCCAGCCTCAATACTAACAAAATGTCTGAAACTTTTACTAAACCATATGCTTGCATCATGAAACAAATGCCTTCTCATATTGAGGGTGGCTACGTTGTGTGTAAAAGCTACAAGAAACTCCGTGATACGCTTATTCGAAATGGCTACTTAATCAAGAAGATGTGGCCAAATTATCATCGCAGGTACTTTACAGGGGAACTCGTTTTCGAGTTTGGGATGACGGATGCTCATCGTGCGTCCGCATTCAAACTGGCAAGAATGTTTGACAAGGCCGGGCATGGGCGAAAAGATTTTATTGAGAGCACGGACCACCAGCCTGGGCCATATCTATGGGTGGCTTCCGAACATGACCGTCACCGTTTCCCAAATGGGGTCGACCTCGTTGAAGTGACCCAGGTAGAGCAGTGGGAAGGGTTGGTTCTGGCCGAGGCTGACCCGATTGATGCATATGCTCTAGCGGTGGCAGCTATCCAGAGATTTACCCGGACTCAATTTAGTTTGTTGTTGTTGTTGTTTGGTTGTAGTTGTTTGGTTGTTTTGGCGCCATTTGTGTGTGGCGCCGTTTGAACTTATTATTTAATAATATTAATGTTGATACGTTAATTTGTTTTTTGACTTAAGTTTAGAAGTTATTAAACTAATTCAATTCAAAGCTATTCAATCGATAAAGCAAAATTAGAATTGAACTAATTCACAAATTCAATATAAACGACATTCAGAAAATCCAAAATTCAATAATAAGAAGTAATGAAACATGGAGACTGTATAATGAATGACCAAAAGCTAAATAATTTGGGAATCTTCAACAATGACCAAAGCTAACAAACACTAAAGACAATACACTGAATTCAATAATAAGAATTGAACAATCTAGCTAGAAAATCTTAATAAGAAATAGTTGATAAAAATTAATAAGGGAGATGATGACAGAAAGACGATTAGTGGTGCAGTATGATCGCTTTGTGATAGAGTTTTTGTATTGTAGTACAGTCGTATTATTAGTGTTGTGTATTTTCTTCATCTTTATTTACAAATATTGACAACGGTTATTATAAACAAACCGTTATTGTGATAGAGTAATGACTACGGTTAAAGTAGTCTACCCGTTGTAAATAATAAACACTATGACAACGGTTTGTGATTAATAACCGTTGTTATAAGCAATCACAACGGGTATATTTACAACAACCGTTGTTGTTGCTTACCTTTATTTTTTTTTAATTATAATTAGAGACAGCAATATCATAAGCACTATACACTGCAATAATAATCAGCAGAAACAAAAAAAGACAGCAATATCATAAGCACTATACACAGCAATATCAGCAGAAACCAAAACACGGAGACTGTATAATGAATGACCAAAAGTTAAATAATTTGGGAATCTTCAACAATGACCAAAGCTAACAAAAACTAAAGACAATACACTGAATGCTATAAATTCAGAAAAGAATACTCACTGCAAATAAACCAAACCAAAACCATCAAATTACTTGTCTATTTTTGAAATGTCTCAAAATGTTGCTCGTCCATATCATTGTGTCCTAATGAATGCCCCAGGCCATTTGGACGATGGAAAATTTGTTCCCAAAAGCTTTACTCCTTTGAGGAATAAGCTTATTGAGCTGGGATACTCGGTCAGCAGAATTAAGACACAATGGGCGCCTTGGGGATTCAAAGGGATACTACTCATTCAGTTTGGAACATCACTTGCAGATGCAGAATCAGCATTTAAGCTTGGCAATATGTTTCAACTCAGAGGCCATGGTAAGAGCGACTGGGTTGCTCCGAATAGATCAACAGTCGAACCATACCTCTGGGTAGCCACAGACGAGGACGCCGAGCTTCTGAAAAATACCGTCGACTATTTCCACGTGCCGTATCCGACCATCTTGAATGGTCAGCAGTCGGCCAATTCAGAAATCGTCGATGCCTACAACCAGGTTGTGGCTGTTTTCCAAGCAATGTACACCTAAAAATTCCAAGCAACATCCTGTGTTAGATGTTGAGTGTCAAGTGTATGTGTGTCTGTATCAGCCTATCATAATAGCAGTGTAATGGGATGGGAGGGCCTGTGGTCTTGTATGATGGCCGGGAGGGCCTGTGTGTCTGTATCAGCCTATCATAATAGCAGTGTAATGGGGTTTTAGGGCCTGTGGTCTTGTATCAGCCTATCATAATAGATGTTGAGTGTCAAGTGTGTGTGTCTGTGACACCCTCAAATTTGCGGAAAGAAAAAAAAATAATTTAACTAAATAAAAGATGAGAATACGTTTCTAATAGGTTCACTTTAGTGAAAATCGGTACATTTTAAAACCGGAACCTACTATTAAATATAGTCATCATAAGAAGGTGTCTTAAATAAAAAGGTTCATAACAAATACGGAAATAATATTATACAATAAAAAGTATCTGAAACGGGAGACATATCTCCCGTATAAATACAGAAATAAAAGAGGGTATAATAATATACAATCCTAAGAACCGAATATAGGTCCAAGGTAAATACTTCGCTCGCTAGCTCGTCAATGTACCCAATGTATGCATCACAAAACTGCCAACCGCAT
>JAIUZE010022188.1:0-10115 GCA_022085475.1 Heliosperma pusillum | reverse complement strand
ACGACGATATAAATATCCGGTCCTAGTCTAAATCTGGCCAGAATCCCGAAATCACATTTTCCGGTTCGACATGCGATAAACGTTTCGCATCCAAGACTCGGTCTTACACTAGACGCCGAGTACCCCAAATTCGGTAGATCAATTCACGAAAGAGGCGGAAAACAGCTCAAGTCTCATAACAAGGGGTACGCTACATGTAAATAACACCACCTCGCAAGTACACAACATTTGACGGCCGGGTCGAACAACGCATAGCGTTCAACTCCCAACAACGTCGTCGTATGCCCACTAACACATGCATTTAAGCAGTAGGATACCTCTCCGTTCCGACATTCCAGCCTTACGCACGGGAAGGTAGCCAAGGAAATGAGAGTACAAAGCACAAGACAAAATAGTGCTCAAACCGTATCATTTGTAAAAACCGACTCAAAGTGGGACATAGCACAAACCGTCACAAAAACATGTGAATATGGCATTATATAAACTTAAATATGATGAAAATGAATCAATACATGATACATAAGCATTAGAGCAAGTTTAGGAAGCATAATGAATAAAAACATAGATCATGTCTCCAAAACAACGTTGTTTGGAAACCAACGAAAACAAGGGTCCACTTCAAACGGTCATAACTAGAGTTCTAGACATGCAAATGCAGAAGTTCCAACTGGAGGTGATAGCTTATCCTCTTACGGTTCGAACGAGATGTCACACGCCCAAAACAAGCAAGTAACGAAGGAGATATGATCATTTTACGAAAAGGGTTCAGTGTAGGAAAATTTCAGTCGGCAGAGAATGACGCAGCCTGCGTCACCACGACGCAGCCTGCGTCCTATTCGGACAAGTAAGAGTCACACAAGTCACCACAATTTCACTAAGGCATAACACAAGTATCATCTATCATCACAATTCATCAATTCTCATATCAATTATCTACTAACAACAACCATCATCAACAACACAATTCCTAAGATTACTAATCATATTCTAAATACGATTTCTAACATGGAAAACACATTAAAACACGTAAATGATATCGAGTAACCCTTCACCGTTACCTTTACGCGTCTTTAATCGATTCTAAACCTTCCTAGTCTCCACCTACATAGAATTAGGTAATAAAAGATGAATATATTTCACCTTGAGAAAGACGGATAATTTAAAAAGCGAGAAAGACGGTAATTTTATTACCAAAACGGATAGAGGAAGCTAAGAGGGGAAGAATAAGACTAACTTACGTGAATTCCGACAAGAAACGAGGGAGCTACGATCATCCAAAGATTGGATCAAAGAGGGAGGCAATGTTTTGGTTGCTTAAGGAAGAAGAAATGTTTTTGGTGTTTGTGTTAATGAAATAGGTTAAGTGTAGTGTGATATTTATAAAGAAAAAGTCAACAAAAGTCAAAGACGACTCAAAAATCAAGAAAAGTCAAAGACGACTCAAAAGTCAAGAAAAGTCAAAGACGACTCAAAAGTCACGAAAAGTCAAAGACGACTCAAAAATCACGAAAAGTCAAAGACGACTCAAAAGTCAAGAAAAGTCAAACTCGCCTTAAGACGGGATTCTCATGGAATCTCGCGGAAATTCCAAATACGAACTCGGAAATTCTAAATTCGACTCGGAAAAATTAAATTTACGGTTAAAACTAAATTTCACTTAAAAGTGTCCGTAAAATATTTTCACTAGAAAAATAGGGTACATTTCCGGGTGTTACATGTATCTCATGGTTATCCAGGAATACATTCTTAAGATGAGAGAGAAGGGGTTTGATTTTAGGTTTCGCTCGAAAATCTTAGAGGGGATCTGTAATTTGCATTCTTCTCATGTCAACATCTTCTCTATCTCATTCACTTCCTTGCTCCACGAGCTTGTCTCAGCAAGTGGAATCATTACAAGAGAAATCTCCAAAGGATCCCTACTCAAACAAAAAGCAAGGCACTCATCAATAGTTGAATCTACAACATGAATCCTATGACAAGTTTCCTCCGACATGGTATGTTTCAAAGTATTATCAAAATTTAAAGTGATTGTATTATCCCCTGCCGTCAATGTAAGTCTCTCGTACCTAACAATTATAACAACCTCTGTTGTGTGTAGAAATAGTCTACCTAAGATGATAAGAATTTGGGTGTTGTTAGCCATATCCAATACAACAAAGTCAACAGGAATGAAGAACTTCCCCGCTCTGACTCGCACTTTTTCTAAGAGACCAAAAGATGCTTAATGGATTGGTTAGCCATCTGCAAAGTCATATTTGTAACATTAAGTTGACTCATATTCAGACGTTTGCAAATAGAAAGTTGCATGAGACTAACACTGGCCCCTAAATCGCAAAGGGCTTTATATATCGACAGAGGACCTATATTACAAGGAATGGGAAAACTCCATGGATCATTAAATTTCGCTGGTGTTTGGCTATGTAAGACAGTGATACACTCCTCTGTAAACGCAATGGTCTCCACCTCTCTAAAAGATTGATTCCTTGTTAATATTTCCTTCATAAACTTTCCATACGAGGGCATTTGAGTGATCAATTTATTAAACGTAACACTCACTTGTGTATTCTTTACTACCTCCATAAACTTCCCGAACCTTTTATCCAACTTGGATTTGTGTTGTCGGTGTTGAAAAGGAAGAGCAATTTTGATTGGCTCAGCTTCTTTTGCCTTCTTAGATGAAGTAAAGGCTCGTCTGGCTAATGCGGGGTTGCTCGATCAAGCAAAGCGTCTGCTAAATCGAGTTGGGGTGAACATGAACTTCTATGAATTTGGTGTGCGGAAATTTCACCTTCTTCGAGGGTTGCTCGATCGAGAAAAGGGGGACTGCTCGATCGAGAAACCTCCTTTCCAGTCACAATCTCGTACATTTTTCTTCGTTTTTCAAGATATTTCAAAAGTCACTTCACTCTTATGCCACTATTTAGTACACACAGAATTCACAATTTCATACACACACACACACACATTTACACACACACACACACACATACACACAGATATATATGTATATATATACAGTTAACTCATCACAACCACTTCACCTTCTCACGGTCACATAATCGTACAATCAACCCCACATATGTCATCGTACATCCTCTCGAATTCCCACACATGACTTTTAAGCACGTTAGCACTTCAATCATAACATATAGACATCTTGATACACTATCTACCATTTTAACGGTATTTTCATCTTAAGCATACTACAGCGGGGATTTCAGAATGAGTGCTTCTTCTCACTCAAAAATCAACATGGTGCCTCTAACATACATACACCGGTTCCTTTTATTTGACACCTAAATTCATTAAGTTCATTGCTTTAGGCTCCAAAATCGTCGCTATGATACCACTTTGTAACACCCCACTTACCGAGGAGCTTTTAGTAAGACCTTCCCAAGTAAGTAAAGGTAATACCATCTCGGTTGCCCGAGGAAGTGAACATCATAAGACAATAACGAAACGTATTACATTAATGTTACATATTCTTTATTACAACATATAACCAAAGCATTAAATACAATAATCTGACTCGCAATCTCTTGACTCATCAGCAAGTAGCGTGGTCATTGACTCGTCGCATCCCGGCCCCTCCCAAACATTAAGCACATAGCCTATAATCAATTTGCTCCTCATTCCCAAATGGATCATCACAGTTTTGTAAAAAAGTACAATGGTCAATATTCGCATGTACCGACCAACGTACAAGATAAGCAAAAGGGAAGAGAAACCAGAGGGCCACCGCAGCGGTTACCCAGTAGACTCAGGTTACCAGCCTTCTCTACACAACCACCTATTGAGCCTAGACCGCAGTCACATGCATCGAACTTCCATCTCGCCATAGCAAGAATATCCGAAACATTAATGTGCACATCCCCTACAAAAGGGGAAAACTACGGGGGCGAACTCAGGGCATGATCCGTCTCCCAACAGAATCACCAATACCATTGTAACCATCACCAATAACTCCAACTCCATCATTGTCACAATAGTGACCATCATCAATATCACAATCATAATCATCACATACAGTTAATAAACAATCTCATGCCATCAATCGGCAATGCAAATACTGTGTAGGAAACCCTACCTTTAAGCGTTCCAGCACATAGCCATCTTGCGACGGACACACGCATACGCACAAGTACAAGTACACATCACATCCTCAATCCGATATAGTCAGTCTAGTCGTCTTCCTTGGTAGGACAGTCACGCTTGCCTTCAGGGTCCCTGGAGTGTAAACTACTAAGGTTCACAAGTTTTAAGTGATTTGATTAGCTTGACTCAAACTGAAAACAATATCAAGTAACAAGGGATGTTGTTTTATAGATTGTGAGTTGTTTAACTGAAAGATTCAAGGGATATGACTTGGATACAATCCTCTACAGCAAAGCAGAAGAGAAAAAGGATTCAAGACTGGTTTTAGAGACAGTTTCAAGTGTTACAGCAAGGCACAAACACCCTAGACTAATCTCAACAGCAAGTAAGTTAAACCACAGCAAAGCACAGGTATAACTTAGCTCACAATACAAGGCACTGATCAAACACCTTGGAGGTGTATCAGGCTTGCTTCAAACTACAGCTCTTAGCACAAGTTTGATAACATTGAGTGATTTTTCAAAGCTTAATTCATTCATTCATAAAGTCTGCTTACAACAACATACAAGACCTCCTTATATAGAGGGACTGATATCTTGTGAACCATTGGATGTATGTATCATCCAAGGGCCAGCTTAGGATCTAAACTACTTCTACTGACATTAATTAAGGGCCTCACAAGAGGACGAGCTTAACAACTATAAAGAACAGACACAAAACACAAAAGAAAACAGACTGAGCAAAAGCAAATAAAGTAGTTTTTGGAGTTTTCCTGAAATGGAAATCTGTTGATCTTGTTGTCTTGTGCTTTGCTCTGGGTGTTTTGTTGCTCCTTGGAACTCTCCACTCTTATGAGGACATAGATAAACCTGCCTTAGATGAAGACAAGTTGACTTAAGCAAAAGAAAACATCATCTGAGCATGTACTACCTCTGCTATGCTGTTTACTGGACTCTAGCTTTGGGGTGTCTGTTTCATGGGTTTTTACTAGACTTCAAAATGGTTTGTCCTGGGCAAACTTGTAGCTTAGAGGGTTGTCTTGATGGTAGGCCATAGTGGGGGTGGTTGGGATGCCCTGGTGTACCTCCTAGAGGCTGGGTTTGTTAACTGGTCTGTCTGGGCCTGAATGGCTCTGTTTCTGTTTTGTGTGGGTAATGTGGGTTGTGTTGGGGATGGGCATGGGTTGTTGAACCCTGAACTGTCTTCTTCATTGGGGTGGCTTGGCTTGGGTTGCTCTTGACTTGTCATAGCTTGTTGTTTAGACCTTGTAATTCGAGCTTCCATCTGAGGGGTCAAGCTTGTCTTGTATGTGGCTTGATCATCAAGGCCCCTTGGGTGAGCTCCTGCTGCAGCCTCCCCAGGTTGAAAAGGGCTTGACCTCAAGCCTGTGTCTTCTTCTCCCTCAGAGTCTTCAAAGAAAGGACTAAGATCTCCAACATTGAATGTCCCATGGACTGCATACTCTCCTGGTAGATCAATTTTGTAGGCATTGGGACCTATCTTCTCTATGACTTGAAAAGGACCATCTGCTCTTGGCTCTAGCTTGTTCTTTCTCTTGGAAGGGAACCTTTCTTTCCTTAGGTTGATCCATACTAGATCTCCTGGTGCAAAGTCTTTCTTGGTCTTAGGAACCTTGGCATTCTTCTTGTACAGATCATTAGCCTTCTCAATTTGTTTCCTGACTGATTCATGGAGTTTTAACATTTGTTCCACCCTCTTCTTGGCATCATAGTGGACTTCTGACCTGCACACATTAGACAAACTCAAAGGCATTAAGGGGTTAGTACCATAGACCACTTCAAAGGGGGAGTGGCCTGTGGCTGCTGATGGAGCTCTATTGAAAGAGAACTCTGCTTGAGCAACTTCAAGTCCCAATCCTTGAGAGATTTGCTGACTATACACCTCAAGATTCTTCCCAAGGTCTTGTTAGTCACCTCAGTTTGGCCATCAGTTTGAGGGTGATGGGAGGTACTAAACAATAACCTAGTGTTAAGCAGTTTCCACAATGTCCTCCAGAAATGGCTCATAAACTTTGTGTCTCTGTCAGACACAATGGTCCTTGGAACTCCATGTAACCTCACCACCTCATCAAGGTATAGCTCTGCTACACTCACAGCATCCTCAGTCTTCTTGCATGCAATGAAATGTGCCATCTTACTGAACCTATCCACAACCACCATGATAGAATCCTTCCCTCTTGCTGTCCTAGGCAATGCCTTATGAAATCCATACTAACATCCTCCCAAGGCCTACATGGGACTGGTAGGGGAGTGTAAGGTCCTGCTTGGAAAGAACTCTTGGCCTTTTGACAAACTCCACACCTTCTGAGCACTATTTGAACTTCTCCCATCATCTTAGGCCAATGGAATTGATCTTGTAGTATGTCCACAGTTTTCTGAACCCCAAAGTGTCCTCCAAGGCCACTTCCATGTACCTCCTTAATCAATAGATTCCTATAAGATCCTCTGGGAACACACAGCTTGTTTCCTTTAAATAAGAATCCATTTTGCAAAGTGTAGGGTGAATCAATGGTTCTTGTTCCCTCTTTCTGTGCCAACCAATCCTCTGCAAAGTCTGGATCTTCTTGATACATATCCTTCATGAACTCAAAACCAAGAACCCTTTGCTCCATAGTTGATAGCAGAGTGTATCTCCTAGACAATGCATCAGCCACCACATTTTGTTTGCCCTCTTTGTACTTGCTAGAAAAGGTGAATGACTGAAGGAACTCCACCCACTTAGCATGTCTGTGACTGAGCTTATGCTGGCCTCCTATGTACTTCAATGCCTCATGATCAGAGTGTAAGACAAAAGGTTTGGGCTTCAGGTAATGACTCCAATGCCTCAGAGCTCTGACAAGAGCATAGAACTCTTTATCATATGTAGAATAGTTTAGCTTGGCACCACTTAGCTTTTCACTAAAGTAGGCTACAGGTTTCTTCTCTTGGATGAGGACAGCTCCAATTCCCACTCCACTTGCATCACATTCAACCTCAAATAGGCAATCAAAGTTTGGCAATCTTAGGATAGGTGCACTGCACAAGAGCTTCTTCATGTGTTTGAAAGCCTGTAAAGCATTCTCAGTCCAAGTGAACTCTCCCTTTCTTCATGCACTCAGTGAGAGGTGCTGCAATGGTGCTAAAGTCCTTAATGAATCTTCTGTAGAAGGATGCTAAGCCATGGAATCCCCTTACTTCTGTAATACTCCTAGGGATAGGCCAAGACTGGACTGCCATGATCTTGTCTTGATCAACTGAAATGCCTCTACCAGATACCACATATCCTAGAAACTTGACTTCCTCAGTCATGAAGGTGCACTTCTCAAGCTTCCCAAAGAGCTTGCTCTCCTTAAGTATTTCAAACACAGCCTCAAGATGCCTCAAATGATCATCCTTGCTCTTGCTGTAGATGAGGATATCATCAAAGTATACCACCACAAATCTCCCTAGGCAAGGCCTAAGCACTTCTGTCATCAATCTCATGAAGGTACTTGGGGCATTTGACAGGCCAAAGGGCATGACAAGCCACTCATAAAGGCCATGCTTTGTTTTGAAGGCTGTCTTCCACTCATCTCCTTCTCTGATCCTCAATTGATGGTAACCTTGTCTCAAGTCAATCTTAGAAAAGAACCTTGAGCCACTTAGTTCATCCAAGCATGTCATCAAGCCTAGGTATAGGGAACCTATACTTGACTGTGATGTTGTTGATAGCCCTGCTATCTATGCACATCCTCCAAGTCCCATCCTTCTTAGGAACCAACAATGCAGGCACAGCACAAGGACTTAATGACTCCCTTACAAACCCTTTACTCATCAACTCTCCAACTTGCTTTTGTAGCTCTTGTGTAGCCTTAGGATCACATCTGTAGGCTGGTCTATTAGGTAGTACAGACCCTGGCACAAGGTCTATTTGGTGTTCAATCCCTCTCAAAGGGGGTAAGCCATCAGGAAGTTCCTCTGGAAACACTCCCTTGAACTGATCAATGAGGGGCTTAACATCTGCAGGGATCACCTTAGACTCTTCTTCCTGAACTTCCTTTGATAGCAGCATTACTATAGGTTGCTCCTCACTACACTCCTTGACCATTGCTGACTCAGATAGAAATACAACTCCACTAAAATCCTCAGCCATACTTGGACTTCCATAGCTCTTCTGGTGTGGTGGCAAGGGGGCTAATGTCACCTTCCTGCTCCCATGCTTGAAAGAATAGGTATTGCTTCTTCCTTGGTGTATGGAGCTTTTATCAAACTCCCATGGCCTTCCTAATAGCAAGTGACAGGCATCCATTGGAACCACATCACACAATACTTCATCCTTGTACACACTGCCAATGGAGAAAGGGACCATGCATTGCTTATCCACCTTAACCTCTGCTCCCTTACTCAGCCATCTCAACTTATAGGGGTGAGGGTGATCTTGAGTGCTCAACTTCAGCTTATCAACCATAGTAACAGAAGCCACATTGGTACAACTACCTCCATCTATAATAAGGTTACAAACCCTCCCTTGTATGGTACATCTGCTCCTGAAAATGAGGGACCTTTGATCCTCCTCCAAAGGTATCTGTTGTGAATGCATTACTCTCCATAGGACTAAGCTGTGGCCTGTGTCAGGGAGTGCCATTATTGCCTCCTGACTAGACTCTTCTTCCTCACTCACCACTTCTTCAACCTCAGGCTCATCCCTTTCATACTCAACTAGACCCTCTTTCTCCCAAGCCTCAACTTCCATTATGGTTAAGGTCTTCTTAGAAGGGCAATCCTTCCTGAAATGTCCATAGCCTTGACATTGGAAGCACCTAATTCTGTTCTCAGTCAATGAAGTGCTTGGCTTTTGACCCATGATGCCCTTACCCTTGTCTAAGGTAGGTGGGGGTGCTGTCTTAGGGGTATCCATTGATCTAAACCCACTATAAGGTCTGGTTTGAAAAGGCCTAACAGGTTTTGGTGTAGCAGGCTTAGTCTTCCCTATCTTCTCAATTCTCAGAGATAGGTTGACAACATCATCAAATGACCACAGAGGTTGCATCCTAACCTTGTTAGCAATGTTCTTATCTAGCCCTCTAAGTACCTAGCAATCCTTTGCTCAGGTTTCTCATTTATATCACATTGTAAGGTGAGTTGTTCAAACTCCCTTAGATAAGATTCAACTGGTTTGTCTCCTTGTTTCAACTTAGATAACTTGATAAACAGATCCTGGGTGTAATCCTTAGCAACAAATTTGTCTAACAGTTTCTTTTTCAGTTTAGTCCAAGACTTGATGGGTTCTTTACCTTCCCTAGCCCTTAACCCTTTCATAGTCTCATACCAAAGGAAAGCATACCCTTTCAGTTTAAGGATGGCTACTTTAAAAGACTTGGAATCATTGTATCCCTTGTACTCAAAGATCCTTTCTACTTCTCTAAGCCATTCTAATAAGTCATCAGGATTAAGACTACCAGAAAACTCAGGGAGATCTACCTTAAGATGTTTGTCTGTGTTCCTGTGGATGGAAGCTCTGCTTCTTGTTGAGTCATCTGAGTCTGGATACTCTTCATCATCAGGTGGCCTTCCTCTGCCTCCTCCTTGGCCTCTCCCACGACCTCTACCTCTTCCTCCAGCAAGCAAATGGTTGCCTATAACCTGGTCCAAGGTTCTGGTTAGGGTGGTTACAATCCCAGCCAGATCCTCCATCCTTGCTTCTACTCCTGGTAGTCTCTCTTCACTCATTGGGCTATTTTTGTGTTTTTAAATGTAGTTAGGGAAAATGAACTCACTAAGACTCTCAACCAAAGCTCTGATAACCAATTTGGAGTGTAAACTACTAAGGTTCACAAGTTTTAAGTGATTTGATTAGCTTGACTCAAACTGAAACAATATCAAGTAACAAGGGATGTTGTTTTAGAGATTGTAAGTTGTTTAACTGAAAGATTCAAGGGATATGACTTGGATACAATCCTCTACAGCAAGGCACAAGAGAAAAAGGATTCAAGACTGGTTTTAGAGACAGTTTCAAGTGTTACAGCAAGGCACAAACACCCT
>JAIUZE010022186.1:0-20035 GCA_022085475.1 Heliosperma pusillum | reverse complement strand
CTAAGAGTGTTTTCCCCCCGAGTCTTTGTATCACATGATGGATTCGTATTTGTATTCTATATGCTCTTATCATTATATATTGAATTGCCTATCTATTCTTATCGTATCTCACATGTATATCTATATATGCATGCTTCTACTTTGGTATTTTCTTCTATGTACGTTTGATGTGATATGGCTGGGAGAACCCGGAGTTACTCCCCACTGACTGTGGCGTTCATGTTTTTCATAGATGAACAGGTTGCTTGATTGGATGACATTTTGCTTGATATTTTGGGTTCGGGTGTGAGCTAGCGGGCGTTGTCCCTGGATGAAACACCTCTAGACGTTCTTTAGCTAGATGCTAATAACTTTGTCTTTTGTTAACACTTTGAGAGACTACGTCTCTTGTGGTATTTTTATTTGGTTTGTAATATTTGACACTTCTCGTATTTTTTATTGACATGTAAAAAGTTTTAAAAACACCGTAGTTTCGCTATTTAAATCACATGCTTGTATGTTTTATTTCCGCATTCGCGAGGGTTGTCACAATTTGTCACATTAATATTGCATGAGTTTACATATGATTATTCTGCATTTTGAATGAATGAATGTCATTTTGATTTATGTAATTTTTGGAATTATATAATTTGTCTTAGTATGGCCTTAGTTTTTAATCGATATTACCCGAAATGTATGGGAATATTGATTCGGTTGTAACTTAATGTGATTTCGTATCACTTTTATTGTATTATTTCATTTTTGTTTTGAAAATGTATAATTGAGTAGCCTTGTAATTTTATTATATCATTTGTAATCCCGGAGTTTCCTAAAGACGGTGCCATTTGGGAAGACATTCCAAATGGAAGACGGGTTCTTTGGGAGGCGTGAAAATGAAGTTCAAGGGACCAAGGGGTTGGTTTCCGAATTTTTAATAATTAATTTGATTTTCTACTATTTTAGGAAAGCCTTACTAGGTATTTATTTTATGTTTGCATTTTATTTATATGTTACATGCATGCCAAATCACCACTTAAACAACACATGCATTTTATCGAGTCAATCGACCGCGTCAATTATAATTATCGATAGTTCACATATTTAGTTCACTTAAAAGGAGATAGATAATATAAATTGACTTGACCTCTATTTTTGTAATTGAGACTTAGCCTTAACAAATAGTAGAACCCAAGAATCTCAATTTCGTAAGGAAGTAGGTTCGGCTCACCGAGGTGCTAAACTTATTAAGTTGGGTAAGTGGGGCAATAAATTGTTATTGCATCGAAATTTGGTTGAACTCAACGGAAAGATTAGGGTCCGTGGCCCATGTGTTCCGGGCTAAAGATGACAATAAAATATTTCATCGACCAAGAATTCTAATGGTAGAATCAGTTAAAGAGTTAACCCACCAAGTAATATTAATAAAGGTCGTGGAGTCCGTGGCTCACATAAACCCGAGTTGATATAGGACTTGGGTCTTAGAATCATTTATGTAATTGGATAGAGGTCATTATATAAATGCTAAACTAGTTTAAAATGTTTACAAGTATATTAAAACGATAAATTTTGATATTTCTTTCATTTTCTATTTTGTAGTCCAACTTATTTTAATTCGCAATGTCGGAAAACAACAATAACGAGGCTCGACCTCCACCACTCACCACCGTATCATGGCTAAGATCCTTCATGGATCGTTGTAAACTTGATAAGAATGGTTCAAACTTCACGGATTGGAATGGGCAACTACGCCTAGCCGCCGAAGGTGACGGTAAGCTTGGTTACCTAACCGAGGCGGCCCCTCCCACTCCAAATGCGAGGTCATCGAACGCCACTAGGGAGGCATATGAGGCCTACCACAAGGAGTCGGCGGCAATCAAGAATGTCTTGATCTTTTCGATGGATAGCGAGCTTCAACGCAATGCCATAAATATGGCAACCGCATATGAAATCTATTCTAAGATCGTGACCATGTTTTCACGAGCTCCAAGAATTTTGCAATATGAAGCCGACTCCCAATTTTTTGACCTCAATATGAAGGAGGGTCATAGTGTTAGCCCTCACGTGCTCAAAATGATTGAGTACGTAGAGGTGCTTAAAGAGCAAGGAATAGAGATTCCCGAGCCTCTCATCATTAACCGCATACTTCACTCCTTAAGTAAGATCAAAGGGTTTGTCAACTTTAGGGTGAACTTCAACATGAAAAATGCCACTGTCACGGTTCATGAGTTGCACAAGATGCTTGTGCAAGCCGAACGTGACATGGGTTTTCAAGCTAGCTCAAGTAAGGATGTTTTGAACATCAATGTCAAGAGCAAGACGAAATTCAAGAAAAGTGGAGGCAAAGGGAACAAGGGAAGCAAACCCATTCACTCCTATCAAGGCAAAGGGAAAGCTATTATGAATAGCTCTTCCAAAGGCAACAAGGGAGCCGTGTCCGAAGACAACTGTCATTATAGTAATGGCACGGGCCATTGGAAGCGTAATTGCTCCAAGTACTTGGAAGACATCAAAGCTGGACGGGTTCTTCCGGTTGGTAATGGTTCTTCCCAAAGTTTTTGTTATTGATACTCATCTCAACTTTGGTATTTAGATACGAGTTGTGATTCTCACCACCCTTTTCTTATCACATTTAGGGCATGAGAAGAAGGACAAGGCAAAGCAAGCCTACGAGGATCTACGAGGAAGCTAGGGTAGCCACCACGTAGAGGAGACCTATGATGGACTTGGCGATATTTTGCTATTTGTCTTCTATTTTATTATTGCATTTTTAATTGGTTTGTTGAACTATTTCATTTCCATGTTTTGACATGGAAAGTATTTTGAATTCCTTTAAACAATTGTTGTATTTTGATGGTGACTTGGCTTTCAACCCAAGTCACTATATCTATGGAATTTATTTTATGTTCTTAAACCTTTTCATCATGCAATGTTAGTATAATGAAACATAAACGACTAGATTGATCTTAAAAGGAATATAATAATTTGATCATTATGAATAACCAAAGTTAAGAATGAGATTCTCACTTTGGCATTGTGACAAAACGTCGCAACTTATTTGGGATGAGAAAGGTCAATTTCATAAGTCAAAGTGAGTTGACGAAGTCACACTTGGAGATTTACAATCCATATAAAACCCAAGATAAGATCTTTAATACGCCAATTAGACTCCATACTAGCTATGGAAGGATTAAGAATCCTAAATTTGTTCAAGACATGGATAAGAGTCCAACTATTTTGCTTAAATAGAGTGAGTCTATAGAGAAGCTAGAATAATAAAGTCTAAACAAATAAGTCTACTATAGATCGCTCGAAGTTAATAAGAGTTAATAAGAGCATTATACCCCACTTATACCTGGAGGACAAGCTGTTTGTGACTAAGGAATATAGCTCATGAAGCTTTCCTTACAAGAATTTTCTCATTTACACCTAAAGAAACAAAACTGTTTGTGGCTCATGGTGCTATCCTTCATGTAAATAGACGTATTTACTAAAGGATAGAGTGAGAGAAAATATACCACAAACAAAGACAATAGAAAATGTTCTTAAGTCGTCCAAGGTCGAATGCTTATAAGTGAAAATATCTACTTTTTGAAACTGATAAGACTATGATCTATGGGTTGGCGGTTATCATTCTAAATTTAAAAAATTGTTACATAAAAGCCATGCTGTATAAAGATGGATTATATATAAGTGAAATCACTTGGATAGGTTTGGACCTCCCCAAGGTGAATAAAGCATTATTGTAAAGTATTATATATAAGTTAAAATATAACCATCTTTGAAATTCAAGAATATTGCATCTACACCGCGTATATGTATGACAAATGACAAAAGAGTTGTTAAAAGTTACCTTTCTAAATGGGCATTTAGAAGTAGACAAGTTGTCATACAAAACTTAGGATATCAATGTGTGATCCTAAGAGAACACTCATGGCATAACAAGAGAGAATGGTTTCCTCGAATTGTCGAAGAGCCATGTTTATGCGTATAGTTAAGTGGGAGCTAGATCTATCATGTATGGACATGAGGATTAGTGGGAGTGAAAAGTCATCATGTATGGACATGAAGATTAGTGGGAGAAAAATATCTTCCATGTCTTGTATGTGTGAGACATATTAATCATTAGGAGTGATGTATTAAACATTGCCTTCCGTGGAGGAGTGTTTAGGAAGTCATTTCTAGATGAAAGACTTGGAAGAAGCATATTGTATCTGAGGCAAGAATATCTCCCATGTCTCGTATGTAGGAGACATATTGGTCATTGGGAATGATGTACTGACATTGCCTTCCGTGGAGGAGTGTTTGGGAAATCATTTCTAGATGAAAGACTTGGAGAATGTATCCAAAATCTATGGTGATAGATGAGAGAGGATACACATGATTGCTAATGTTTCCGCCATTAGGCCAATCATATTTGCCAAGATATGCACATACCTTGATAAGTTGTATGCTTGGAGCATGACAAGTTGATAACAAGCAATCCACATGAGAGTCATTGGATAGCCTACAAGAATGACCATGAGATTCTCGAGGAGAACTATGAGTTTATTCTTGTGTTTGGTAATAATAACTTAGTTGCGTGTTAAGTGTCACACGAACCCAAGTTTCCA
This sequence comes from Heliosperma pusillum, assembly GCA_022085475.1. Classification (NCBI taxonomy): domain Eukaryota; kingdom Viridiplantae; phylum Streptophyta; class Magnoliopsida; order Caryophyllales; family Caryophyllaceae; genus Heliosperma; species Heliosperma pusillum. Next base: position 15,446 of record JAIUZE010022186.1, on the reverse strand, counting down.
AACCTGTAAAGGATCTGACAAAATCTAAGGCTAAATTTTGTTATATTAAAAGCGAATAAATAAAAGGGATGATTGAAGTCTCAATCATTGAAAATTCTACAAAAAGAGTCTTAGTACATAATGATGAGGATGAGGTGGATTATAAGGATCTAATAAGTAGACCATTCCACCAAGATACCCATCACGTGGTTATCATGATAACAAGTAGGAGCATCTTTCAAGATCAAAGAGCCCAACACTAGATAGAGATCTAGTGAAGTACTTAGATAAACTTCATGTTATTGGGAATAACGATGATTGGAAAGAAAATAAGCAATTCATAAAGTTGGAACAAATGGATACATGGTGTATCCACCATCCAAGCTCTTATTGCATTTAAACAAGATGGTCATGAAGTGTCATGGAACTTGTACTCTTTAGATTATAAGATATGAAGCAATATAATAACATTGTGTTGATTGTTCATATATGATAATCACATTTATCGTTTGAGTTTATAAAACTCATTTTTGTGCTTTGTTATATCCAAATAGGTTGTAGTGACAACTTTGAACCCTCTTAAAGTGAACTGGATTAACATAGCATTGGCCCCTAGTTGCTTACATGAGGTGACGTCTCGAAGTGACTAGAGTGTGATGCGATTGATGGCAAGTTCAAGTGCCATAGAGTCATATGAGATGACTAGTCGATCACATAGACAGACTGTATGGGACACTCTGTCGGGCAGTGACCGCTTATAGAGTTCTGGCAATTCATAGAACCTGGTCGTGGCGAGAGCTACTATAGTATTCTCTTTGAGTCAATTCTTTGGACTAGAGACTATTCGCCCAAGTCGACATAGTTTCTGATTGACTTTGATTTTTGCCCCAAGACATTCTGTAAAAAAGGGTGAATGGGCAATTATTGGGTCATGAAGGGCTGTGAGTGAACGAAGGGAATAGTGCGATAGGAATTGTCCAACCCCATGTCAGGGTTATCCAATATCTCAAGGCCACTCGAGGAGTAGTAAGCTGGAAATGCGTGGCCACGCTCGGAAGGTATCTACGGTAGATAATTCCGGTCAGACAGTTACTCTCCAGATCAAGGAACGACTCTAGATATGATCACGTGCAAGTAGGACCTACAAGACACCTTGCATTGAGTGGGAGATTAAAATAGGACAAGAGAATTGGTGACGCACACTTGTTGCGAACAAGTGGGAGATTGTTGGGGTGAGTGTCCTCAACAATAGTGCGATCACTTAATTAAATCTCATTAACGAGAATACAAAGGGATGATTAACATTATAGTCAACTAATCCATATTAATCGGTAATGATTGGCTTACTAGAGTTTGACATTACTGTCGCATGACGGTGGTGATCAGTTGATCCCTTGAGGTCACACCGAAAAGACGATTCCCTAATCAAGAATATTAATTAATTGTATAACGATACAGATTAATTAATCCCTTAAACAGAACGAGTTTACGAGTGAGAAATATATCTTATTGTAATATGATTAAATAAGATTCAATAATATAATTGTTATATTAGAATGCTTAATGTTTATGAAACATTTGAGATAAGCATAATTGGTTTATCATAATTACAATTAGTTGTAGATCATATCACCAAATATGAGATGACCCATTTTATATATATGTGATTATAAATTATTACTTAAAATGTTAAGTTTAATTTATTTGACATGAAATTGTATTTAAACTAGTTGAATACATATTTTTATTATAAGATAACATGTCACATGTCACATGTGTGACAAATGACAAAAATCACAAATATAATATGAAGTCCATTTTAAGTGTTAAAACCGGCATGCTTGTGTGTAGGGTGGTGTTTAGGGCTTTAATGTTGTTCTAATCAAGATTAGGCATAATCATCACTAGCCTAAATACCTATAAGCCACCCTACAAACATTTATAAGGCAAAAAGCAAAAGGGAACCATCCTTCCCTATATGGGTGCCGGCTTTGTGGGTAGATAAGGGGGTCTTTTCCTCTTGTTTACCCACTTGAACATCTCATAAGAAAATACATACATTATCTCACTAGAAATCTCAAAAACACTTAGAAACTTTAGAAGTTTCATTGAACTTGTGATTAGAACTTGAACTTGAGTTTCTAAAGTAGAAACTTCAAGTGTCTAGTACTCATATTAAGGGGATTTTGTTTATTGTTCTAGTAAAGCAATATCTAAGAGATTAAGGTTAAGTCTAGGTGCACCAAAAGGAGAGTTCCTATACTTGGAGCTTTTGGAAGTTCATCCTATAATTATCTAGCTCAAGAACAAGTACAAGAAGGTGTCTTGTACTTGTGCCCATATCCGTATATTACTCAATGCGAGGAACATTTTCTTTCTCCATTTCTATTTAATTAGTTAGCATGTAACTAGATGTTGAAACTAATTAAAGAGCTAATTAGTATGACTTAAGAAATGTCTTAAGTATAGGTATATGAACCTAACAGAATACACCCCCAAAGAACTAATAAGGAAAAAGATTAATTGATACACAATACTAATATGTATAGCAAAGTGTTTCCAAAACATCTTTTCATTAAAGTTGAAAACTAGCAAATCGATTAAATTATTAGGAAAAGTAAAATTTAATTTTGAATTTTTGAAAATTTTCAAATTTTTAGAGTTTTTTTTCAAAATATAAACACAAAAACGTACAAGTAAAACGAAAAAAAATGTTATTAAGACAAGAATATAAACTACTCTACACAACAATAAACAAGACACCACAAAATCAACCAACACTCCAAATACACAACACATGTCCACAAAGGACTAACACCACCAACATTTATCCACAATCCAACACAAACATTTCCTCAAACCAACACAATATCAAATCCTTCCCCAGACTTAGATTGGACATTGTCCCCATTGTCTAAGAACTAGGGAGGGGAAAAAGATAGGGTGGGTAAAGGATATTACCGTTTTAAGCGCATTCTTCGATTATTCCACTAAGTGAAGTAATCTTGGAATCTTCTACTTCTACCCATCATCTCCTTGTCGGTTCTTGGATCACAAAGTGGCACCTACACACAAGAAACTAAACAAACCAAAACATAAATATGCACAAGAAGCTTGGGTTGCCTCCCAAGAAGCGCGAAATTAATCAAGGTCCCGCCGAACCCTTCAAACTAACAATTCACTCATATCAAGACATCAAAAGCACTCAGGGCCCTCAAGAGACGGTGAAATGTTTGAGCATGACCTAGAAAGAAGTAAGTGTAGCACCAAAAGAAAATAACATTAGAAAGCACCCAAGTAAGTGACCATGAAGACATGTCAAGATCAATTTTCACATCGACTTTTGCATCTTTCCACCTTTTAACAACATCATTCTTCTTTTCCAAGTGGGTGGGTGGAGGCAAGTCTAAGCACTCAAACGAACCATAAGTGTGAGTAATGGACGGTTGTAAACAAGAAGGTGGGTAGATAAGGGGAGGAGAAAAGGCTAAGTCCACGCACTTAAAAGTGGTATCACCATGATTTTTCTCTTCATTCTTGGCCATTTCATCCATAATGGCGGCCTCTAGCTCATCTAACTCACCCTCCAAAACGTCAAACTCACAAGTATCAAGATAACTACTTCCACTAACATTTAAGACGGCTTCAATAGCATTCACTTGGGCTTCCCAAGAATCATCAATATGCTCATCCAATATAGGTGCATTATCAAATGAATTTAGATCACAAGATTCAAACAATGTTTCACCAAGATTAGCGTATTCATCTTCCCTAGAAAAGACATTATCAAAAAGGGAGATATTACTCAAAGCCTCCCCCTTACCATCCTCAATTGCCCCACTAGCATCAAACTCAATGGAAGAAAGGCTCATTGTCATACAAGAAAGAGGAGATGAAGGAGTCAAAACACTTTATTCACAATTAAGCATATACTCATCATCATTGTCACTAGCATCCTCGATCACTCCATCTTCCCAAAGAGTGGCAAATTTTGTCCACAAATAAGAGGGAAGCTCATGGGTATATGGAGGTATCTCACCCTCACAAGTTTCATCCTTGACCTTTTTCTCCTCAATGACCTTTTGAAGTGGTGTTTTTATCGATTCCAACATACTCTTCATACAACTTTCAAATATGTCATTCATTACTTCCTTGAAACAATAGATGCCCATGTTCTCAACAAAAAAAACCCAAAATTCATCATAATTCATTTCAAATGGTTCATGCCATTATAAAGAACACAACGTGCCTCCCAAGTAGAAAGAGTACAACCATGATGCCAAGCATTAGTCTTATAATTGTTAAATCGAATAAGCTAAATGTCGAATGGCTCATTTTTATTTTGGCAAAAGGTAAATGTAGACATTAAAACACAAATAAACAAGTCTAACGGAACCAAGATCCCTCAAGATAAGAGCATAGACACAAGGCAAATAAACAACCAAAAGCATACAACACCGTCCCTGACAATGGTGCCAAAATTGATGAGGGCAGAAGCGTCACTCCCAAATCAAATAAATACCCTAAGGGCCAACTAACTAAGTAGCTAGTGGAGTACGGGTCGAACTACAAGGATAGGAGATACTTATGAGGCTGCCTAAGCTAAGTCTCATGTCTACACAAAGTCACAATTAATTGAGTTTGGATTTGATCTAACTAATGAACAATAAGTAAAGAAAATTAAAGCAAGTTGAGAAGATTAAAATAAACACAATAAAATTCAAACAAACGAAATCAAATAATGGAAGAACTAAGGTCAATCGGGTTCATTTGAATGATAATAGGTTATAAAATAATTGGGATCAAAAGTGAAGTAAGGTCTAGGCTCGGGTCACGTCCTCTCGGTCTTATGACCGCCTTAGGTCCAACTAGCGGGCTCTCACATCTTACTAGTCTTCCCTACCAAGTTTAAGCTATTCTATAGTCCAGCCTAGTCTCTCGATCTAAAGGTCGGTCCAAACAAAAGATTTGTTGAATGTAAAATCGAATAGGCAATTAAACAAACACTTGGAGTGCATTAAATTTGGAGACAATAACAACATGAAAATACCCAACTTAAAACAATCAAACCAACCCCTAAAACATATTTCAAAATCTACCTCAAACCCTAGAAGTTATCTACTCAAACATGGATAATATTAAACTACCTAAACTACCCACGAACAATAAACATAATTAAATGCATAAAGATAAGAACTTTAATGAAATTCAACACTAAAGCTATAAAAACAATAAATGATAAGCAAGAACTATAATAATAACAGAGAGATTGAGAAAATAATACCAAACTTACATAAATGAAAAAATGAAAGTGACTCTCACTCCAAAGCACCATTAGTAGCCTGTAACTGTTTATGTAAGGGAAAAGACTATGGAGGCTTGGGGATGATTGACAGTAAAATATGGAATATTGCTGCAGTGGGGAAACTGGTTTGGTGGATTATGTGTAAAAAGGACCATCTGTGGATCAAATGGATAGACAAGATTTACCTGAAGGGGGCTAACTGGCTTGACTATGAACCTACAAATTGGAGCTCTTGGTCTTGGAGAAAAGTGTGTGAGGTTAAAAACATGTTGAAACCAGGCTTTGTAGGGGCCACCTGGTTAGAACATACAAATGAGTATGAAATATCCAGTGGCTATGAATGGCTCGCTCAGGGGGATCCTACCAAAGTCCCTTGGTGCAAGATTGTGTGGAATAAATTCAATATCCCTAGACATGGTTTTATTCAATGGTTGGTGCAACAGAAAAGACTGCTCACAATGGACAGGTTGTGCAGAATGAGGATTATTGACCAAAATACTTGCTTTCTTTGTGGCTTATATGAAGAGACAAAACAACATATATTTTAGGATTGCCATATGTTTCCATGTGCTATGACAGTGTAATGGAATGGATGCAAGTTCACATTAGAGGACCTAGAACTACTAAGAACTTTATCAGGTTAAGGTACATTTCTGGATTCATGAGAATGGTCATACGTGCTGTAATGGTGGCTGTTTTGTATGAGGTATGACAGACTAGAAACATCTGTAGGCTGGAGGGGTATGTAAGGCATCCCAGGGTGGTTATGCAGATGGTTCGAATACAGTTCAAGACTCATTTCATGACTGTGGAACATGGTCAGATGCGGCTTGGTGTAATAAAATTGGTTTAGTCTAGTTATCTCTAATTGTTGTAAAAACTTTTGTATTGGTTTTCAAATGGTTGTAATCTCATTTCTTAAGAGATGGAAAACTGAATGATGTACTTGGTTTGCCCTTTTAGGGCGGGGTTATAATATTATTTATATTAGTTGTCCCTTTTTTGATATTTGATATTAGACATGCACCCCTTTTTTTTTAATGAGAGAGTTGGTTGAAATTATATGGTCAAAATTCAACACTTAAATTGACAGTTGAAAGAGAGTATGTTTAACATGTTTGATTGCGGACTGTTTCTTATGAAGTTTTTGGAAGCTACTTTAACCGACTGTAGTTTATGGAAGGACAAGAATCATTCTAAAAGCATCGTTAAGGAGAGGACCTACAACATTTAATATTCCTAGAGATCTTCAATGTAGAATCCATCATGTCATCTTGATAAATAAGTTCTTCATCTTGAACGTTATTACAAGTTTCTTCGAGTCTTTGTCCTTGATCTTGAGTTTGATCGTTCATCAAAGTTCTAGTAGAAACAACTACAACTTTACTTCATGAGCTTCAAAGTTGTAGTGCAATGATTTATGACTTTTGTTCACCTTTCCTTTACAAATATTCAAAGTTATAGCTAAACTAACTATAAATTTGCGTGTCAAACCATGCCTAGTGTAACAATGACTAAACAAACAATTACAATTACAAGCACAAACATATATATAAATATATATATATATATAAATGGGATCACATAAGTCCACCTTCTTTAGGTGAGTCCATAAGTCCTAATATGGACCTTTAGATCAAATAAATGAAAGGTTGAGATTAAAACAAAAAATAAAAGGGTGATATAAAACCTCCCAACCCCAACCAAACCCTAATCATTTCAGAAAACCTACCCTCTCTCTACCCACTTCTCTCTCTACCCTTTTATCTCAAACCACCCTCCACCAACTCATGCCACCTACCGGTGACCTCTGCCCCGCCGTCACCCCTGCCCCGCCATCACCTCTGCCCACCTTCACCCCAGCCCCGCCGTCACCTCTGCCCCGCCTTCACCCCAGCCCCGTCCTCATCCTCGCCCCTGCCACGCCGTCACCCCTGCCCCGCCTTCAACCTCGCCCTAGCCCCGCCTCCTTCTCCTTCTCCTTCAGCCTTCCCCATGCCGCCACCTTCCCTCTCCGCCTCAGCCTGCCCCAACTGGAGTGTAAACTACTAAGGTTCACAAGTTTTAAGTGAACTTGACTAGCTTGACTCAAACTGAGAACAATGTCAAGTAACAAATGGATGTTGTTTTAGAGAGGGTGAGTTGTTTAGTTGGAAACTTAGGGGATATGACTTAGAGACACTCCTCTACACCAAGGCACAAGAGAAAGGACTCAAAGACTGGTTTTAGAGACAGTTTTCAAGTGTTACAGCAAAGCACAAACACCCTAGACTAGACTCAACAGCAAGCAAGTTAACCACAGCAAGGCACAGATATAACTTAACTCACAAGACAAGGCACTAATCAAACACCTTGAAGATGTATCAGGCTTGTTTCAAACTACAGCTCTTAGCACAAGTTTGATAGATTTGAGGGATTTCTCAAAGTTAATTCATTCATAAAAGTCTGACTGAAACAACATACAAAGACCTCCTTATATAGAGAGGCTGATATCTTGTGAACCATTGGATGTATAAGTCATCCAAGGGCCAGCTTAGGATCTAAACTACTTCTACTGACACTAATTAAGAACCTCACAAGAGGACGAGTTTAACAACTAGCTAGTACAGACACAAGAGACACAAACAGTCTGATGCAAAAAGCAATAAAGCAGTTTTTGTATTTTTCCTGAAATAGAACTCTGTTGTTCTTGTTATCTTGTGCTTTGCTCTGGGTGTTTTTTTGCTCCTTGGAACTCTCCACTCTTATGAGGACGTAGATAAACCTGCCTTAGATGAAGACAAGTTGACTTAGGCAAAAGAAAACATCATCTGAACATGTACTGCCTCTGCTATGCTGCTTACTGGACTCTAGCTTTGGGGTGTCTGTTTCATGGGTTTTTGCTAGACTTCAAAATGGTTTGTCTTGGGCAAACTTGTAGCTTAGAGGGTTGTCTTGATGGTAGGCCATAGTGGGGGTGGTTGGGATGCCCTGGTGTACCTCCTAGATGCAGGGTTTGTTAAATGGTCTGTCTGGGCCTGAATGGCTTTTTTTCTGTTTTGTGTGGGTAATGTGGGTTGTGTTGGGGCTTCGCATGGGTTGTTGAACCTAGGACTGTCTTCCTCATTGGTGTGGCTTGCCCTGACTTGATCTTGGCTTGTCATATCTTGTTGTTTAGACCTTGTAACTCTAGCTTCCATCTGAGGGGTCTTTGGGGTCAGGCTTGCTTTGTTTGTGGCTTGATCATCAATGCCCCTTGGGTGAGCTCCTGCTGCACCAACATGCCGCCTCCTTCTCCACCGCGTCGCTCCACCTTCCTCCTCCTTTATCTATTTTTTTTATGGTGGTTTATGTTTGTGGTGATGGTGGTTTAGAGATGAGGTTGTAGGATGGTGTGGTGGGGCTAGGGGCTGGCGGTTTGGTGGGGGTTTGGTGGGTTTCGGGCTGGCGGTTTGGTGGGGTAGGTGGTAGGTGGTAGGTGGTGGTGGCCTGTTGGTGGTGTTGTCATTGTAGGTCTTGGATTAAAGTTACATCATCTTGGATTAAAGTTACACAGTAAAAGGAATAAAGTTACATCATCTTGGATTAAAGTTACACAGTAAAAGAAATAAAGTTACATAAAATTTGGATAAAGTTACATAACATTTGACTAAAGTTACAAAAAATTTGACTAAAGTTACATAATTTTTTATTAAAGTTATATAAATTTGTACTAAAGTTACATAAAATGGCATAGAATCAAATTTATATATTCAAAATTACCTTATGTTATATAATTTCAATTTTTTATATACAAAATAACCTTAAATGACTAAAGTTACACTCGTAAAATATTGGAGTTACACTTAAAAATAACAAAGTTACATAAAATTTTTCTTAAAATTACATAAATCAAAATTAATATATAAAATGAACTACATTAGCATAAAGTTACACCATTAAAGAGAAGTTACACTCGAAAATGATTAAATTAGTATAAAGTTACACCTTCAAAGGCTAAAGTTACATTCGTAAAAAATTAAAGTTACATAAATTTGTGATACAGTGATAAAAATTTGTTCTAAAATTTCAGAAATTCAAATTAGCCTTAGTTAGTAGTAGGTGAGTGTATTAATGCTTCTAATCTCATCCCTCCATCTCTTGTAAAATCTAATGGCTTAGATTAGGACTTAAGGACTCACCTAAATAACAGGACTTACCTGAACCTGACTATATATATATATATATATATAGAAATTGCATCCGGTGAGTCCACATATCTTAGGTGAGTACGTCCCGTGAATCTCCACCATTAGATCTTATACAAATCAAGGGCTGAGATTAATCCTAACTCATACTATATAAACTTGCAATTCTATTCTAAGAGCTCATAACTCAATCTTACTTTCTCTCTCTTATCTCACTCTCTCTCTAAACAAACAACATTCAACTCCTTTTTTCTCTCTCCAGTAACTCTAACTTCCCTAAATTTTCAAACCTAATTATAATCTCTGAACTTTCATTCTCCCGTACTTCAAAATATTCAAATCTAATGTTAATTTGTAATTCAGGAATCATTCAATTGAAAATTTGAATCGAACTGGCGTATCTGATCATTCGATTGATTGCATAATTTCAATCAATTTCCCGGTGATTTCTCGTTGATTTTCGAATTCAACGTAAGATTTTATGTACGATTCGACTGAAAGTTATGCGAAATTATGTAAGACTTTGATATTCAATCTGATAGTGTATGTGTTCATAATGTTGTTGTCTATTGCTCATGCGATTAATGCCGATTGTAATGTTCATAGTAATTTTGCAAAAAATTAGGGTTATGACATGGTGAAATTGAGCAGCAATTTTAGTTTATGCTTTGTTAATTTACGATTGATTTATTTAATAATTTGCGATTATATGAATATTTAAATTGTATTATAATCTCATGTTTATATTGTTCGATTTCGGATTTATGTATGTGTTCATATTGTTTGAGAAAAAGTTAAGGTTATGATATTGTGAAATTCATAACTAGATCTGTTTTTAGGAAAACTGGAGGTATACAGCAGCGGCGGCGATTAGTTAACCTACCGCTGTAAATATACTCGACATATAGTGTAACATTATTACTGTAATATTGTTACTGTAACAATAATAAAGTAAATGTAAAGTGAAACTGAAACAGTGTTACAGTAACAAGAGTACTTCATTAGTACAGTAACAACATTACTCTATATGATTCAATTTTAATTCCAGCTACTGTTGACTTTAATTGATATGTGTTTAATAACCAATATATTTGATATTGTGTGATTTTTTCCAATTAAATATGTCGAATTATAACATTGTCGTAACCTTACAAATGATGTTACTGTAATATTATTACTGTAAAGTTAATACTAATGATGGACCACCGGCTTGCACATATGGTTTAGTTTTTAATGGCTGAATGTTTTGTTTTGAATGTCAGAAAATTTGAAGAAGAAGAAGATTGTTTGAGAATCAACCAACACAAAAAGGCGTGCAAAGAGATCGTACATACAAAAAAGAGAAAGATATTGAATAAGTTGTCATGAAGATATATATGGTTATATGAAGATAGCTACGTTATTGAATTTGAAATACTAGTTGAGACTTACAACATTGTTGTGTGTTTTTTATGTGTGATTATGATGTATACTTATTGTATTTGTTCCGACGTTTTTGTGATGTGGTCTTGTAGAAGATTTTAGCATATCATAAGGACTTGTTCGAATATGTTTTCACTTGCTTTTTGTTGTTGAATTGAGTTAGAATCATAACTTTTAATATTGTTTTCTGTATTACTTCGATGAATCAATGTTGTTGCAGTAATATTGTTACTGTAACATTGTTACCATAACATAGTTACTGTATCATGTACGATTTTTCATAAAATAAAATAAGTATTACAATAATATTTAATTAGGTTATTCACCTTTGGCATAATATTGCATTATTTTTGTTTACTAAGCATTAAGAAACCATAAATAGATGATAATATAAACTATTATAATATATTTTGGCTTTAATGTCTTCAAAGAAGCCTAGTCATTTTTCGGGATTAATAGGAGGACAAGATCTTTATCGTTATTTATTTTATTTAACAGCTTGAGTAGCTCGTTTAAAGGCTTTTAGCTCAAATGGAAGAGCGATGTGCAAACCTTGCACATAGGTATGGGTTCAAATCCCATAAAGCCTAGTTATTTTAAGATCGTATTGTAGGCCTTTCAAGCGGCCATATAACCTACTATTACTTATTGCGTGGTCCACACGACTTAATTAATTTAGTTTAATAGAGAATGTTGTGCATTCATCCTTTTTTTGTAGTTGTTGATGATGAATTATATCGGTGATATTGTAACATCATTCATTAAAGTAACAATGATACAGTAACCGTGTTACTGTAACATCATTGCTTCATCAAAGTGACACGAAAACAATAAAAGAGTTTCAATTCTAATTCATTTCATCAAGAAAAACCAAGTGAATACAGACCCGTTCATGTGCTTCTAATATACTAAAATGTTTGGCAACAATACACCACAATAATGTGAAAAGTTTACAATAAGTATACATCATAATCATACATTAAAATCCGACAACAATGTTAACAAGCTCATCTAGCCTTCCACCTTCAATAACACTTCCGTGTTCACGCCTATCTTCATGACTTATTATTAGTCAGTGTCTCACTCTTTTTTGTAAATACTTTCACCTTGCGCGCCATTTTTGTGTTAGTTTCAAACCATCATCTTCCATTTTTCTGACATCAGAACAAAACATTCGACCATTAGTAACTAAAGCATATGCGAAAGTCGTTGTGTTTCATCACTAGTGATAATTTTACAGTAATAATATTACAGTAACAATATTACAGTAACAGTACTACAGTAACATCATTTGTGAGTTAATTTTAATGTTATGCAATCAAATTTAATTGGAAAAAACACAGTATCAAATGTAAAATGTTGTAACAGTAGTTCAAGTTCATTCTCTATCATGCAGTAACAAGGTTACGGTAATGCTATTACAGTAACATGTGTCGAGTATGCTACGACAGCTAATTATCAGACTTACCCCAATTTTCACGAAAACAAGTGCAGGTATGAATTTCACAATGTCCTAACCCTAAATTTTCGCACAAATGAGATCGACATCAGAAACATGAACACATACAAATCAAACATATTTTTTTGGCAAAAATTCAATTACTCATTTTGAGCGAAACATTAACCACAACTTTTTGTGGAAAACAAAAATCTAAATTAAATAAAAATCAATTAACAATTTCTTCATATCAATCAATATAAACAAAATTAATAAGAAGAATAATAATAATAAGAAGAAGAAGAAGAAGAAGAAGAAGAAGAAGAAGAAGAAGAAGAAGAAGAACAACAACAACAACAACAACAACAACGTCAATTACAACAATTTGTTTTTAAGAAAATAGTGAAAATATAGCGATTATACCTCTTATTCATGTGAGAAAACGGATTAAATTGAATCTTGACTATATTTTTTGAAGATCTACGCTTGATTTTAATTAAAATTTGGCTGGATTTTGAAATTTTTTTAAATAGGGTTGGTTGTTGAATTTTTAGGTTTTACGTGATTTTGGGGGAATTTTTTGTCAGTTATTAGAGAGAGGGGGGCTAAGTTTGTAGAGAGAGAAATTTTCTTATTATTATGAGACTTGTATGAGAAGATGTTTCCTTTTTATAACTCTGCCAATTTTTTTTGTGGCGACGTGTCTCAACGAGGGCTTTTGGATCTAAATGATCCAATAGTCCTAATTGATAGGACCGTACTCACCTAAGAAGCTAGACTCACCGGATGCTCACTCTATATATATATATATATATATTATATATCTGTGATATAATTATATATATATATATATATATATATATATATATATATTACATAAACACATTTTTCATCATCAAAACATAAGCATATAGCTATATGGCTCAACAAGCATGCTCAGATGAGAGTAGTATTGGGATGGGTGACCTCGTGGAAAGGCTCTCCAATGCGCACAAGTGTATAACCGGTGAAACGAAATAACGTTCGAATGAATCGGATTACCTAACAAATCAAGTACCAAGCTTTGCATGATTCCAAAGGTATTCCCGTGACAACATACCTTAGCCACAAGAATTTAGCATTTGCGCCACGAATTTTGTCGTGGCCCAAATGCTAATTTGTAGTAGTGATGCGACTAAACAACCTTTAATTCGACATAGAATTTCTTAAATTATAGATTGTGCAACACGATAAACATCATTACGAATAATACAATGAATTCGTAAGTAAGATTCTCTATAACATTCTAAACTTAGAATAATCACAACGGAAACAAAATCAAGCAAATCACGAACGTAAACAACAACAATTTCTTGCTCAAAATTCTAGAACTGAGTTGAGACGATGGGAGCAATACACTTATCGATAGTCTCAAACAACTCCGCTTCCTCTTCAAACTCATTTATCTGAACTAGCTACATTTCTTCAATTCTTCAGATCTTCATTAAACAAAACAATACACAAAATTCAGACAAAAATATTCGTAAGAAGGTAATGAAAGTGAAGTTAACCTGTAAATCTGTTCGATTACTTCGAAAATATGTGTAAAACACGCAGTGATTAATTATTTCGGAACACTCAGACTAGATTGTTCATATGAATGTGACGAAATGTGAAATAAAACTACTTAATTCCTAGAAAAAAAAACATTAGGATAAATGTGTTGCTTATTTTGAAAAACATAATCATGCAAACTCAGTTATTAAAATTACAAAATTTGATGAAAAATTGTTAAGTTAATCGTTAAACCGGTGTTTATTTCAAAAATGATGTCCTTGCTAGATAATTGATTGCGTACATAAGGATGCCCTGTTCGTGTTTACTAATGAGTGTGTTAAGTCTTTTGGCAGGATTAAACATGCTCTTATCTCAGCTCCTATTATCCAGTCTCCCGATTGGAATTTGTCGTTTGAGATTATGTGTGATGCCAGTGACTACGTAGTTGGGGCTGTTTTGGGGTAAATGAAGGATAAAGTGTTGCATGCGGTTTACTATGCTATACTAGTAGAAAAAGTGCCATTGACATCGGTTTTTAGGTTCATTTACATCGGTTTTGGGCGATGTTTCTGAGGGCGTTGTATATTGCATTTATAACAAAAACATCGGTTGTAAAACCGATGTTAAAAGCATTTAATTTACATCGGTTTCTTTGAAAAACCGATATTAAAAGCATCTAACTTACATCAATTTTTATGTAAAACCGATGTTAAAAGTATCTGATTTACATCGGTTTTGGTTCAGAACCGATGTAAATATCAATCTTATTTACATCATTTATCGTTTAAAACCGATGTAAATAAGTATTTTTTTTAATTAAAAAAAAATTACATTTGAGGCGTTTTTTTTAAACGCTATAAGACTGTAATCAATTAAATAAACCAATTTATAAATAAACACTCCAAAAAGTATAAATATACACGTGTGTTGAACATAAATAGTCTTAGACGTACACATAAATAGATACTTATAGAATACTTATGACTAAATAATTATAGTAAGATACAAAATGTAATTTAAAAAACTAACATAACAGGATAATACTCCTCGTTTGTTCCGTATATTTGAGCTTATTCTAACTCGGAACATTACGTCGAGTTTTCAGCTTGGGAAGGCTCAAAGTTTATAATCAGTAACGGAAATATCTGTTTGCGCACAATATTGTGCTCACAACAAGACTTGTATACTCAGTACGTGACAAACTTCCCATATCTAAAAAAGCTGAGCAATGTGAAGTTCAGTAGACCCGTATCCCGAATCTGAGTAAAATAGATAGAATGTATAAGTGTATAACGAGTGTACGGTTGACCTGTTATAAAAGCATCAAGTATTTCAGGATGACATCAAAACAGATTATAATCATACACATTCTGAAAACAGCCTGTACTCATCATCACTATTCACATTCAGAAAAACATCAAGCAAAAATTGTGACAACCCTCGCGAATGCGGAAATATAAAACATACAAGCATGTGAAATAATATGCGGAAATACGGTATTTTAAAAACCTTTAAACATGCAAGATATATATAACACGAGGTGTGTCAAAATGTTACAAACTAAATACGGAATTACAACAAAGAGACGGGGGCTCTTAAA
>JAIUZE010022185.1:0-16781 GCA_022085475.1 Heliosperma pusillum | reverse complement strand
AGGGGAAAAGAAGTTAGATGATAAAGAAGCACTTAGATAGAAGGAAGAGAGCATGATACATAAGGACGAGAGAAATCATCGATGAGGAAGAAATACACTTCAATTAGGCTTGTCAATCTACAATCTTCGGCAAAGGATACTTCTTCTAGGTAACGCATGATCCACCTCAAGACGGTAGATACAAACAAACATAACATCACTCAACACAATCAACAAACAAGTTAGAACTTAACAAACATCAAGTAAACCAAAGACTACACCTTAGATCCTTAAGTCTACCCATCTCTCATTCATTATTTCAAAGTCAAGTAATTTAAGTTTAGGGTTCACGTGTGTGCGTCGGGAGCGTTATAGGCTCTGATACCAACTGTGACAACACTCGCAAATGCGGAAATAACACATAACAAACATTTGATTTATATAGCGGAAAATACGGTGTTTTTAAAACTTTTTACATGCAAATAGAAAAGTACGAGGAATGTCAATAATTACAAACCAAAGTATAATATACTACAAGAGACGTAGTCTCTCAAAATGTTATCAAATATCAAAGTTATTAGCAACTAGGTAAACATCGTCTAGGGGTGAATCGTCAAGGCCAACGCCCACTAGCTCACACCCGAACCCAAAATACAACAAGCAAAATCCATCCAAGCAAGCAACTTATTCATCCATGAAAAACATGAACGCCACAGTCAGTGGGGAGTAACTCCGGGTTCTCCCTGCCATATCACAAATAACATACTTAAACAGAAATACGAAAGTAGAAGCATGCATATATAAATATACATGTGAAATACGAGAAGAATAAATAGGCAATTCAATACATAAAGATATCGGTACATGAAGTATAAAACTGTAACCATCATATTATAGATAGACTCGGGGAAGACACTCTTAGGCAACCATGCACTCACTAGGGCTTGCATCTCACCGTTAGCGGCATAAGCTTGATAAGATTGAGACTCGACAAACAAACCATGCCAAGTCATCCAACGATCACAAATAATCAATCATATAATCATCCATCCAAACGTACGAATACGTTGAGAACATCTCTCACGGTTAATGACACACACTAGCACCGTGTACATGGCAAGTATGATTAAAATCGCATCCACGGGATAAACATTTCCCTGAACGCATACACGATTCGACATTTCGTATATGTAGACTAATTTCCTCCAGGTAGAACGACGATATAAATATCCAGTCCTAGTCTAAACCTGGCCACACTCTCGGAATCACATTTTCCGATTCGACATGCGATAAACATTTCGCATCCAAGACTCGGTCATACATAGAAGCCGAGCACCCCAAATTCGGTCAACATTCACGAAAGAGGCGGAAAAGAGCACAAGCATTATAACAAGCGGTACGCTACATGCAATGACACCACCTCGCAAGTATACAACATTTGATGGCCAGGTCGATCAACGCAAAGCGTTAGCCTCCCAACAATGTCGTCATATGCCCACTAACACATGCAATTAAGCAGTAAGGATACACTCCTTGTTCCGACATTCCAGCCTTACGAACGTGGAGGTAGCCAGGGGAATGAGAGTACAAAGCACATAACAAATAGTGCTCAAACCAAATAACATGTGTAAAACCGACTCAAAGTGGGACATATTAAAAACCGTCACAAGACATGTGATATAAGCATGATATAAATGTAACAATGATAAACATGAAACAATACATGATTACATAACCATTAGACCAAGTTTAGGAAGTATAATGAATAAGAAACATAAATCTCATCTCAAAACAACAAGTTTCGAAATTATTAAAACAAGGGTCCACTTCAAACGGTCATAACTAGAGTTCTAGACATTCAAATGCAGAAATTCCAAGTGGAGGTGATAACTTATCCTCTTACGGTTCCAACGGTAGGTCACAAGCCCAAAAAAAGCAAGTAACGAAGGAGATATGATCATTTTACGAAAAAGAATCAGTGCAGTGAGTCCCAGCCGGTCAGGGGGACCGGCGGCCGGGCACCTGGTTGGGACATCATCAACAAACGAAAATACAGCGTGTTCCCAGCCGGTTAGGGGGACCGGCGGCCGGGTACCTGGCTCGGAACACATGCACCCGAGAACAACAAGCTTCAACATCCATTTTCAACAATCATCAATAACTATTATCAACTATCAATAATCATCAACAATTATCAATAAACAACAACCATCATCAACAACACAATTCCTATGATTACTAAACCTATTCTAATTACGATTATTAACATGGAAAACACATTAAAACACGTAAATGATATCGAGTAACCCTTCACCGTTACCTTTTCGCGTCTTCAATCCTCTTCTAGGTCACATCTTCTATCAAATAGTAGTCTTTGTCGAGGTCTTGAAGGTCACCACCTACAATTAGATAATAAAAGATGAATAGAATTCACCTTTGAGAAAGGCGGATAAATTGAAAAGCGAGAAAGAAGGTAATTTTATTACCAAATAAGATAGAGGACGATGAGAAGGGAAGAATAAGACGAACTTTAGTGAATTTGAGCGAGTAACGAAAGAGTAGCGACGATTGTGAGATTGAGCAAGTATGGAACTTAGGTTTTGGTGGTTACTTGATGAAGAAGAAGAAGTAAGTGGAAAATGAGGGAGTTAGGGTTTGAGGGAGTATGAGGGAGTAAGTGGAAAAATATGGGAAAAAGCCCATAAGCGTCTTAAGACGTAACTTACTCGGAATCTTGCGTAAAGTCCGAAAACGAACTCGGATTTTCTAAAATAGACACGGGAAATTAAATTGTAGACTAAAACTAAAATTCGCTGATAAGTATCCGTATAATATTTTTACTATAAAAATAGGGTACATTTGCGGGTGTTACACTAATATTAGTAGTATTTAGTTTATCTTATTATCTAGTTAATAATAAGGTTAGATTATTTGGTATCATTTTGGTACAACTTAAAGGAGGTCTTCTACTTTGGAGATTGTTCTAGGATCATCCTTGATAATAGCTCAAGATCAATAAGAAGGAGTTCTTATTGTGCCCTTATAATTTCCATTTCAATGTGAGAAAATTCCTTTATTTATATAAATATCTTTATATTTGCATGCATGTTACATAGATCATTAAACACTAAATTAACAAGTAATTTAGTAACTAATTAGAAGAGTCTAATTAAGGTCTATGGACTTTCATGGGTAAGGCACCTAATATGGGTAGGATAGTAGGGGAACAGTTTAGGGTTAATGGGTAGATGGAATTGGATCGATTTGAGCTTGTTTTGGGCTCGGTATAATCTACGAAAAACATAGGGTAAAAGGGGGGCGGTTTCGGTTTTGGGCTGGCTTTTTGGGGCACGAAAGCCAAGGGTAGAGGGCGTTGATATGGGGTTTTAACACTAGACCAATAGGGGGTGAAGTTGGGTCGAAATATCCTCAAAATTGGGCTGAATTCGGCTTCAAAACGAGCTTAAAAGACCGTCGTAAAATAGAGTTTATAAACATCGTTTTAAACAAAAATAAGACGGTAAAGTGAAATAATTCAAGGTCGACTTTTCAAGTCGGGTTTAAAAAAATGTTTATTTTATTTTCAATAAAATAAATGAATACTCAATTTTTAAAACGAATTAAAAACGAATCTATTTGAGACGGAAATCAATTTTAAATTTCATTTAAAATACAACGACGACGCCATTCTACATCGTAAAACGAACTACAAATAATGGACAAAGTCGAACACGAAATACATGTCATCCTATCATCATCAGGTGTTTGGCGAGATTTTTATAAATGCCCGTATCGAAGGATACAGGTATCTACAATACTCCACTGGTGACATTCCAGGAAATATCTATCTAAATGACTATTCCTCAAATGAATATCTTTCTGATGTAGTTGCTGCTAGCTTATCCTAAGTTAACAAAAAGAGAAAATGCATATCTAAAAATAGTGAGGCTTACATACCAAAGGATGCTTTATTATCTGTGGGTCAGGCCAAGACTTATCTCATTCACATGGATAAAAAAAGACGATGTTCTGGTGATTGTTCTTCTAGTAATGTTAAGAGTATCAAGGGGTATGGATTCCACATAAAAAATAGTGATGATGAGGCTGAATATTTGGTTGATGACTCTGATCAGGAAGAGGATCAGCAAATTTCTGAAGATGTGATCAAGGGTGTTGCGGAGGTTGATCCTACTCAACCTTCTCTCAAGCCATGATTGGACTATCATGGAATTGTAGGGGACTAAATAGCTCGCGCTCCCCCACAATACCAAAAATAAGAGCAATGCTTAGTATTAAGTTTTATGATTTCCTGTTTTTATTAGAAATTAAGTGTCAAGTTTGTAATGTTAATACTCTTCTTAGGTCGTCGGGTTTTGTGGAGTCTTTTGGGGTTGATGCTGTTGTCTCCTCGGGTGGTCTAGGGTAGGATGGAGGCAAAAATCTAGGGTGCCCTTGGTGACAAAGTGTAACAACTTCATCATCCTCATGATTAATATGTATGCTAATAGTTCATGGTAATTTGTTTTGTTTTATGGAGAAGCGAATGCCTCTCTGAGATTGAACGTTTTTGATAATCTAGGATCATGGATTGATTCATTTACTCATACATATCTTATTTTGGGCGATTTTAATCAAGTGGAGTTTAATTCCGATAAACTAAGCAAGAACAAAGAACATATAAATGGTGCGATGAATTTTAGTAAGTGGAGGATTGAGCACGAATTGATTAATATCCCATAAAAAGGGCCGAGTTTTACATGGTGCAACGAAAGGGTATCCATCGTGTCTACAAAAGAATTGATAAGGATTACTGATCTAAAGACTTGCTTCATCTTTTCCCAAATAGTGGAATAAGACACTATCCCATTCAAATTTCTGATCACGCACTCATTGCTCTTGATCTTGATATGACTAAGCTGAACTCAAGTCGACCATATAAGGTTGAGTCATGGAGTTTGGAAAACGAAGAATGCTTATCTATTATTCGATAAAAATGGTGTAACACCCCCATACACCAAGGTACCTTACAAGGCCCCCTTAGCACACGTAAGTGCTACAATCTCGGTTGCCCGAGGTACTGAACATCACAACAAGCAATAAAGGAAGCAGTAATTTATTAAATAATGTTTAAATATCAATACATGTCTCAAATAGATGACATACCATCCAACCAAATCCAATCAATGACAAACTAATAAAGAATGTTTAACAACTAATCAAGACTCCAATAATGCGGAAGCTAGACTCATAGGTGATCCCATCCTCGTCCCCGTCATGCTCTAAGGATTACCTGTGATCACCTGCTCACCATCCCCCAATGGATCACATCAGTTTTGTAAACAGTAGAAGGGTCAGTAAATGTGTCTATGATAAGTGAATATTTGTATGATTTTAACCCCCATTTTAGCTCGGTTTTGTATGTCATTTGTGCTTTGTTAAGCCATTTTATGAGCTAATATCGTCTTCTAGGCGAATTCCTGTGTTCTAACTTGTTTTGTAGGGAAAGTGACGTTTCTACGCCCTTTTTCTATATTCCCGAGCATTTGCCTAGAACCCGACGATTCGAAGAAGAAAGCTTGACCATGTGTAAGGCATTTCAAGAAGGTTCACTAACTTAAGAGAGAGAAGAAGCAAAGACGGTTTCGTAGTTGTCGGAAGATCAATCAATTGGGCGAATGAATTCATCGCTTTACATCAAACCCTATCAAACAACCCGATTGTAGAAGTCAACGGGGATGTTGGAAGTCGAGTCAAGCAAAGGAAGATGAAACGTTAGTCAACCGCTTCTAGAAGACCACATACCCGATCAGGTAAGTGTGTACCCGATCGGGTATCCTTGCTGATCCAAGCATGACGGCTCCTTCTTCCTTATTTTGTCCTATGTGTTTAATGCCCGACCTCTTCTCCACAAAACCCTAATACTATAAATAGATGCTCTAAGCCCCTTTCTAAGGACATCCACACAAACATCTATCTCTCACACAATCTAATCTTATATTTCTTTTCAGCTTTAGTCTTTCTAGTTTAGATTATCTTCTACTTTTGTCTTTTGTTCTTAGTTTATTTCTGTCCATTTCATATCAAAACATTAGTTTAGTTCAATAAGAATTTCAATCTTTGTAGTCTACTTTGTTGGGTACAAGAGTTGTAATTCAAGGTACGGTATTTCTATGCGAAGGATTTCTATTGTCGTTATCGCTTTCATTGTTGATCGTCATCTAGGTATTCCTAATTTATCCTTTGTTTATTGTTCTTTATTGTTTTCCATTTGATTGTTATTCTCTATTCATATCACTTAGATTCGTTTTTATGTTGTTATAATCATAGTTTCATTTCTCAGATTGTCATATAGTGTCGTTATTATCACCACATAGAGAGTCTAAATTATTGTTAAAATCAACTAAATATGCCTATCTTAACTTTCATTGTTAATATCATCGTAGACATAAACATAATCATGAGTGAGTAGTCACCTTTCTAGGGTGTAGGGTAGCCATGTTAGATTGATTAAAAGATGATAATTGGATAAAAGAAATTGTGCTTTTAAAACATTGTGTCTATGCATGTTTGGACTTTAACGATAGTTGACGATTCTTGATCACAATCATTGACTAGTATGGAATTCTTTTCCAAGGTAGATATACGAGATTTGAATAGACAAAGCATGACATAGTGGATTAAGACCTAGTAAATCGCATAAAAAGCCTGCTAGACCATCTGATCTATGATTGTAATGAACACACCATTCTTACGAACGCGCAATGAATTATTTGCATATCCTAAATCCAATTTCATCAATATGTCAATCTACATGTGCGAACCTATTTCCCTAGATGCTTCTCATTATTGTTAAATCATCATTTGCTTTATTGTTTTCATTTTAGTTTGCTCTTATTTTGCTCTTATTTATGTTCTTTATTAGTTTAGAATTCAAAACCTCAAAACCCAGAAAATTGTTAGATAAAACTCAATTGTGAGACGATTCACAATCCATAGGAAATACCATATCCCTGAGGATCGACCCCTACTTCCCTAATTACATTAATTCTTTATTAGCCTAGTCTGTGTAATTTATCTTTGCATCGGACTTGCGACAGGCACGATCAAATTTTGGCGCCGTTGCCGGGGAGCACGGTTTATTTTTCCTTTTCTTGTGATTTTAATCACGATTAGTTTTATCTAGTCTTTAGGAACTCAAATTCCTTTAGACCTCTCTTGATCTTTCATCTTAACTTTTCTATGTTATGCCCAGATCTTCTAGACTAGGGACCCCTATTCCTTTAGACCCTGAACTAGAAAGAACTCTGCGTAGGAAATTAAAGCTATTCAACGAAATTTCAAAAGCTTCTGATATTTCAAGTTTAGATCGTATTCGTGAGAAATACTCGGATATCTTACCTAATCTTGAAGGAGAAGAAGATCCATTCTCATCCCCATTTCAAAAAATCAATCAACTTTCAACCAACATTCCATCTTCATCTTCACAAGCAAAAATGGTTCGACTTTCCGACCATTCTAAACCCACCGCAGATACACTTCCAAAGGGTATCGCTACACCTCAAATTACAGCCCAAAACTTCAAAATCAAACCTGCCTTCATCAATCTAATAGAAAGAAATCAATTTGGTGGCAATGCCACAGAAGATCCCAACCTTCATATCCAAAACTTCTGTGACTATTGCTCCACGATTAGACAAACTGGAGTATCCCAAGAACAGATTAGGGAAATGCTTTTTCCCTTCTCTTTAAGAGGAAAGGCAAAACTCTGGATCAATAGTCTTGACCGAGTTGCCTTAGGAATAGTTGACTGGGATGGTCTAGCTCTTGCTTTCTATCAAAAGTACTTCCCACCAGAACGAACCGCACTCTTACGAAGTCAAATTACTGGATTCCGTCAGAGAGGCGACGAAAGCCTTTATGAGGCATGGGAAAGGTACAAAGAATTACAAAGAGAATGCCCTCATCATGGCCTTGATTCATGGTTCCTGGCTATCACATTCTACAATGGTTGTTGTGGCGAATCGCGTCGTATCCTCGACTCCGCTAACAATGGTCGTTTCGATCAAATCGATGTAGAGATAGCTAGTGCGACTATCGAGTCAATGGCAATCCACGATTCTCAGTATAGCAACTCGCGTGCTATACCGCTCAAAGCCAAGCAGGATGATTCAAGTAAAGTAGCACTCCTGGAAGCCCAATTAGCCCTTCTGCAGCAACAAGTAGGAAGCTCTTCCAATCCAAGGAGCATATCAACGTCACTAACCACGTAGTGGTATGTGAGACATGTGGGATTGGAGGGCATAGTTTTCAAGAATGTAGAAGTTCAATAGAGCAAGTCAATGCCTATCAAGGATATAGGCAAGGCAACGCTTTCTCAAACTTCTATAACGAAAACACAAAAAACCACCCATTTTTGTCCTACAAAAGTACCAACGTTCAAAATCCCCACCAACAAATCCAACAACCATTCATACCACACCAACAAAAGCCTTACAATCCACCTGGTTTTCAAAACCAGAGACCTTCATTCCAACCTAACTTCAATCAACCATACCAAAATCAACCTCAACACCAACCACCTCAAATTCAAGGCCAACCAAATGACTCAAGCTTGAGCAAAATTGAATCCATGCTTCTACAAGTTGTTCAAAAGCAGGATTCAATGTTTGCTCAGTTTCAAAAGAGTGATCAAGCTCAAAATGCTGCCATCAAAATGCTTGAAACTCAAATGGCCCAATTGGCTGCCTCTAATGCCCAAAGAAAACAAGGCCAACTCCCACCTCATGGTGAACAACCGAGGGACACCGCAAATGCTATCACCCTTAGGAGTGGTACCACTTATACGGAACCTCAACAACCCAAAGAACCAACAGTTGAGCCTTCACAAGTAGAAAGCCAAAAAGATTCTCAACCATTCCCCGCTAAGGAAGCAGAAGACAAACATG
Source organism: Heliosperma pusillum (assembly GCA_022085475.1). Taxonomy (NCBI): domain Eukaryota; kingdom Viridiplantae; phylum Streptophyta; class Magnoliopsida; order Caryophyllales; family Caryophyllaceae; genus Heliosperma; species Heliosperma pusillum. The sequence goes on along the minus strand of JAIUZE010022185.1, from coordinate 7,857 downwards.
AAAAGAAGGATGAACTCGAAAAGGAACCCATCAAAATTCAAGTTCCATTTCCCCAACGTTTGAGGAGAAATCATAAGGAAACCCAGTTTGGTAAATTCATGGAAGTAGTCAAAAACCTCCAAGTAACAGTTCCCTTCACTGAATTAATCACTCAAATTCCTTCTTATACAAAGTTTATGAAGGATATCTTAACAAAGAAGAGGACTCTAGATGATGTTGAAATCATCGCATTCACCGCTGAATGCAGTGCGTTATTGCAAAATAAGTCCCCTCCTAAGTTAAAGGATCCTGGTAGTTTCTCTATACCTTGCACTACACTATAGGAACCTACACTATTGATAAAGCTTTATGCGATCTAGGTGCTAGTGTAAGCGTTATGCCCTATTCCATTTGCGAAAAATTGAATATGGGAGTTCTGAAATGCACAAGTATCACCCTGCAAATGGCAGATCGTTCTCTAAAACAACCTATGGGAGTTTTAGAAGATGTACCTGTTAGAGTAGGAAGATTTTTCATTCCAGTCGATTTCATAGTGTTAGATATGGCTGAAGATTCGCAAATCCCTATCATATTAGGAAGACCATTTCTACACACTGCGGGAGCAGTAATCGATGTCAAGAATGGAAAAATGACATTAGAAGTAGGTGATGATAAAGTCACCTACAACTTAAACAGTGCAATGAAGAGCCCTATGCTTGAAGAGCCTTGCTGTTTCCTTGACATTGTCGACTCAATCATTGATGAATCTCTGTATCCATCAATAATTGAGGATCCTTTAGAAGCAATTTTATTGTTAGAGGATATCTTTGAGAACGACAATTTTGAGATCAGTGAGCTGGAAAGGGACCTCACTGGTAAAGAGATACCGTCTGAAGAAGTTGAGGAGTTTATAAGCTTAATTGATGCTCCTGCCAAGGCAGAAGTACATAAACCTGAACTTAAACCTCTTCCCTCAAATCTAAAATATGCTTTTTTAGATGAGTCTGAATATTACCCAGTCATAGTGAGTGCTCTCCTAGATGAAAATCAGTTAAACTCGCTATTGACTATCTTGAGAAAACATAAAAAGGCAATAGGTTATAACCTTGAAGATCTCACAGGCATAAGCCCCGACTTTTGCATGCATAGAATCAACTTAGAAGAAGGCCAAAGACCTTGTGTTCAAGGTCAACGCCGTCTTCATCCCAACATGCAAGAAGTAGTTAAAGCTGAAGTTATGAAATTACTAAATGCTGGCATAATCTATGCAATTTCAGACTCAAAATGGGTTAGCCCTGTCCAAGTTGTTCCCAAGAAAGGGGGAACAACAGTAGTCAAGAATGAAAGGAATGAGCTCATCCCCACAAGGATTGTGACGGGATGGCGTATGTGCATTGACTACAGGAAGTTGAATCAATCAACTCGAAAAGATCACTATCCTCTACCCTTCATTGATCAAATGCTAGAGAGGTTAGCTTGCCACAAATATTTCTGTTATCTAGATGGTTACTCGGGATTTTTCCAAATTCCTATCCACCCTGAGGACCAAGAGAAAACCACCTTCACATGTCCCTATGGCACTTTTGCTTATCGCCGAATGCCATTTGGCTTGTGTAATGCACCTGCAACTTTCCAGCGTTGCATGACTAGTATCTTTTCCGATTTTGTTGAGACTATCATGGAAGTATTCATGGACGACTTTAGCGTCTATGGCATTTCCTTTGATAATTGTTTGACAAATCTATCCAAAGTATTGAAACGCTGTGAAGAAGTCGATCTTGTTCTTAATTGGGAAAAGTGTCACTTCATGGTGAGCGAAGGTGTAGTTTTAGGACACATCATTTCTGAAAGAGGTATTGAAGTGGATCGAGCTAAGATCCAAGTTATTGAACAACTGCCACCACCTGCTAATGTAAAAGGAATCAGGAGTTTCCTTGGCCACGCTGGTTTCTACCGACGGTTTATTAAAGATTTTTCTAAAATAGCCAAGCCCCTGACTGAGCTCCTTTTTAAGGATGCGCCTTTTAATTTCACGAAGGAATGCCTTGAGGCATTCAACAAAATCAAGCGCGCTCTAATCACCGCACCTATAATCCACTCACCTGATTGGAATCTTCCATTTGAGCTTATGTGCGATGCGAGTGATTACGCCGTTGGAGTTGTTTTAGGGCAAAGAAAGGAAAAGTTCCTTCATGCAATTTACTATGCTAGTAAAACCTTAGATCCTGCCCAAATCAACTATGCCACCACCGAGAAAGAACTTCTCGCCATTGTCTATGCCTTAGACAAATTCCGTTCATACCTAATAGGATAAAAAGTCATTGTTTACACTGACCATGCTGCCTTGAAATATCTGCTTTCAAAGAAAGAGGCAAAACCTAGACTTATCCGATGGATCTTACTCCTTTAAGAGTTTGATCTAGAGATCCGGGATAAGAAAGGAGCAGAAAATGTAGTCGCTGACCATCTTTCAAGGATAAGGGTGACTGAAATAGGATTGCCAACACAAATTAATGACTCATTTGCTGATGATTCATTAATGGCGATTACTGACTCTTCTCCTTGGTATGCTGATATGGCCAATTTTCTTGTCAGTCGACAGCTACCTTCTGACCTTTCTTATAACCAAAGGAAGCGATTCTTGCATGATGCAAAATTCTTTGTTTGGGATGACCCTTATCTTTTCAAGCAGTGTTCAGATGGTCTTTATAGCCGATGTATTCCCCAGTGGGAAGTTAAAGGAGTTTTAGAAGGATGCCACTCATCTGCTTATGGTGGTCATCATGGTCCGTCCAAGACCGTAGCCAAAGTCTTGCAATACGGGTTTTTCTGGCCCTCGATGTTTAAAGATTCAAAAGATTTTGTTATGGCTTGTGACGCTTGTCAACGAATGGGTCAAATATCCAAGAGACATGAAATGCCTCAAAACGGCATATTAGAAGTTGAAATAGTCGATGTCTGGGGTATTGACTATCAAGGACCATTCCCTTCTTCTAACGGAAATCGTTACATCTTAGTCGCTGTCGACTATGTTTCTAAGTGGGTAGAAGCAATTGCCACTCCCACCAATGATGCTAGAGCTGTGATACGACTATTTAAGAAGATCATCTTTCCACGTTTTGGTGTACCCAGAGCCGTGATTAGTGATCGAGGAACTCATTTTGATGAAAAGCAGTTAGACACTCTGCTTGCCAAATATGGTGTGTATCACAGACGAGTATTAGCCTACCACCCTCAGACCAGTGGTCAAGTAGAAGTCTCAAATAGAGAGTTGAAAACAATTCTTCAGAAAGTAGTCTCAAGATCTAGAACTGATTGGAGTAATAAGCTCGATGACACCTTGTGGGCTTATCGCACAGCTTTCAAAACCCCGATTGGAACATCTCCTTATCGATTGGTTTATGGAAAGGCCTGTCATCTTCCTCTCGAGTTAGAGTATAAAGCTTACTGGGCTATCAAAGAACTCAATTTAGACACTAAGCTTAGCGCTGATAGAAGACTTTTGCAACTCAATGAGTTAGAAGAATTTTGTTTGCAAGCTTATGAGAATTCTAGGATCTACAAGAAAAAAACGAAGCGTTGGCACGACAAGAGGATAATTAAAAAAGAATTTAATGTCGGTGACCAAGTACTTCTTTTCAACTCCTGTTTGAAAATTTTTCCGGGAAAACTTCGATCCCGATGGTCTGGACCATTCACTGTCACATGTGTGAGCAAGTCTGGCTATGTGGAACTAATTACTAGCAATGGTGAGAAATTCAAAGTTAATGGACACAGACTGAAACTCTACTATAGCAATTCTATCATCGGATGTTTAGATATTGTCTATACAGAGCGTCCATCCCCAACCCAATGATTTCATAGAAAAATTCGTCGAGCAAGACGTTAAACAAGCGCTTCTCGGGAGGCAACCCGTGTTTTCCCTTTTTTGCATTTTTATTTTTGTTTTTCCCTTTTACGTTGTTTTGTTAGATTTCTTTGCAGATGAAAGAGTGTTTGAAGAATCTATGAAGACCTTCCTTGTCATGTCCAAAAGACTAGCTTGGGGGAGTCCGCACTGGCTAGTACACTTCTTTCTTCTTTCATTTTTCCTTTCTTCCCATTAAGCATCTCATTGCATATTTAGCTTTTGTGCTCACATTGAGGACAATGTGATGTTTAGCTTGGGGGAGGGATTGCATTTTCCCTTTTTGCATTTTAGTTATATTTTTTAAATTTTGAATAAGATAGAGAAGATTTTAGAGAGAAGATTTTTAAATTTTGAACACAATTGAATGCTTTTCATGCTTTGCTTGCTTGTTTACTATGCTATCATGTTACATTTCCCAAACTTAGAGCTTTCAAAAGATAATGATTCAATATTCATTGAAATTTGCATACATGGGGAAGTCTTGTACACAGTAGGCATGGAATGAATCTATAGATGAGTACTCTTGATCTTGACATTTGGCAAACTACATATATTGTAAGGTGGAACCTCCTTAGACTGGTACATCTATACCCAGTCTCATTTAGGTGTGTGTAGTTCTCCTTGTGATGTGTGTCATGTCAAAACGCATAAGTATGGTTCTCATTTCATTTCTATAAGCATTGCATTCATGATTCACTAAGATTTGAAGCCTTTTTCACTTTAATTTGCCCCTCAAAATTAGCCCATTCATACAAATGATTCTCAAAAATAATAGCTACAAATAAAAACTGCCTACCTTTTGAGCTAGTAGCTAGACTATGGTGTATGGGTTCTCTTTTGAGAAGATTTGTTTTTATCTGTCAAAGTGAATTTGGGAGAACGAAAAAGTTCAAGAAGTGAAGTTTTGTTCAAAAAAGAAAAAAAAAAAAGAAAAATCGAAAAAGAAAAAGAAAGAAAAAAAAAAGAAATAAGAGAAGAAGTTGTAAGTATCTCCTCAAAATGTCAAATCAATAGAAGGAGTTTACCCCTGTGTTTCGTGTGTAATAAGCTAAATCGTTACTTCTGGCTTCGTTATTCATCTTTTGGGAATTCATCGAAAGTTTGGATTGAGTATTCATTTATCATTGGTCAGTTGCTAGCTCATTCTAAACTTCACATGACCATAACTATTTGTCCACCTTTCACCCATTTCCCAAAGCCTTCTTCTTATTTTTCGGCTTCTTTTCTATGTGCATTGTGATCTTTGACTTGTGTTTTGAATTGTTTACCATATTAGACTGCGGACACATTTTCATAAGTCGTAGATAGGTGAGTGTCTCAAAAACATTTACACATAAAGAAATCACCTTTTACATACATGAGTGTTCGAGTGTGCCGTAAGAGTCCATTTGTCAAAAGATCATGCAAGAACCGAAATTCTGTAGTGAAATTCTTTGCGCTACACCGTTATGTAAATCTCAGCCATGTTTATGTATCATTCTTGCCCACGTTGCTTTTGGGTTTTGATTCATTATGTTTTCAAAGTCTTACGTTGAGATTTGTTTCTTGATGGTACAGTAGCCAATGCTTGCAACCTTGTCCTGGTATTGTTTGTTATGTTTGCTTGAGGACAAGCAAAGGTTTAGCTTGGGGGAGTTTGATAAGTGAATGTTTGTATGATTTTAACCCCCAGTTTAGCTCGGTTTTGTATGTCATTTGTGCTTTGTTAAGCCATTTTATGAGCTAATATCGTCTTCTAGGCGAATTCCTGTGTTCTAACTTGTTTTGTAGGGAAAGTGACGTTTCTACGCCCGTTTTCTATATTCCCGAGCATTTGCCTAGAACCCGACGATTCGAAGAAGAAAGCTTGACCATGTGTAAGGCATTTCAAGAAGGTTCACTAACTTAAGAGAGAGAAGAAGCAAAGACGGTTTCGTAGTTGTCGGAAGATCAATCAATTGGGCGGAAGAATTCATCGCTTTACATCAAATTCTATCAAACAACCCGATTGTAGAAGTCAAGGGGGATGTTGGAAATCGAGTCAATCAAAGGAAGATGAAACGTTAGTCAACCGCTTCTAGAAGACCACATCCCCGATCGGGTAAGTGTGTACCCCCCGATCGGGTATCCTTGCTGATCCAAGAATGACGGCTCCTGCTTCCATATTTTGTCCTATGTGTTTAATGCCCGACCTCTTCTCCACGAAACCCTAATACTATAAATAGATGCTCTAAGCCCCTCTTCTAAACACATCTACATCTATCTCACACAATCTAATCTTACATCTCATATAACCTTCTTATTAGTTTTCTCTTTAGCTTTAGTCTTTCTAGTTTAGATTATCTTCTACTTTTGTCTTTTGTTCTTAGTTTATTTCTGTCCATTTCATATCAAAACATTAGTTTATTTCAATAAGAATTTCAATCTTTGTAGTCTATTTTGTTGGGTACAAGAGTTGTAATTCAAGATACGGTATTTCTATGCAAGGGATTTCTATTGTCGTTATCACTTTCATTGTTGATCGTCATCTAGGTATTCCTAATTTATCCTTTGTTTATTGTTCTTTATTGTTTTCTATGTGATTGTTATTCTCTATTCATATTACTTAGATTCGTTTTTATGTTGTTATAATCATAGTTTCATTTCTTAGATTGTCATATAGCGTCGTTATTATCACCACATAGGGAGTCTAAATTATTGTTAAAATACACTAAATATGCCTATCTTAACTTTCATTGTTAATATCATCGTAGACATAAACATAATCATGAGTGAGTAGTCACCTTTCTAGGGTGTAGGGTAGCCATGTTAGATTGATTAAAAGATGATAATTGGATAAAAGAAATTGTGCTTTTAAAACATTGTGTCTATGCATGTTTGGACTTTAACGATAATTGGCGATTCTTGATCACAATCATTGACTAGTATGGAATTCTTTTCCAAGGTAGACATACGAGATTTGAATAGACAAAGCATGACATAGTGGATTAAGACCTAGTAAATCGCATAAAAAGCCTGCTATACCATCTGATCCATGATTGTAATGAACACACCATTCTTACGAACGCGCAATGAATTATTTGCATATCCTAAATCCAATTTCATCAATATGTCAATCTAAATGTGTGAACCTATTTCCCTAGATGCTTCTCATTACTGTTAAATCATCATTTGCCTTATTGTTTTCATTTTAGTTTGCTCTTATTTTGCTCTTATTTATGTTCTTTATTAGTTTAGAATTCAAAACCTCAAAACCCAGAAAATTGTTAGATAAAACTCAATTGTGAGACGATTCACAATCCATAGGAAATACGTACCATCTCCCTGAGGATCGACCCCTACTTCCCTAATAACATTAATTTGTTATTAGCCTAGTCTGGGTAATTTATCTTTGCATCGGGCTTGCGACAGGCACGATCAGTCTATCGATCAATGCACAAGTAAAAGCACAAGGGATAATAGAAACCGGAAGGCCACCGCAGCGGTTACCTCAGTAGACTCAGGTTACCAGCCTGCTCTACAAAACCACATATTGACCTTTGACCGCAGCCACAGGCATCAAACTTATATCTCACCGCAGCGAGATAAACCCGGATCATTAATGTGCACATCCTCCACGTGGCGGGATAACCACGGGAGCGAACTCGGGGCATGCCTGTCTCCCAACAGGATCACAATCACAAGTAACCATAGTAACCAATGAGATCGAAAACAACTCCCCAAACCCGACACCAACATCTCCATCATCAATCACAATCAATAACCTATACTCATAACATCAATTAACAACAACAAATACTGAGTAGGGAGACCCTATCTTTTCGCAAATCCGCAGCAAATCACAATCATGCCATCAACAATCTTCTTTTATTAATACTTTCCCCTAAACATGCAATTAAATTACATACAATCAATACAAGTTCAATCCCTTTCCTCCAACTAAATTAAAACTACCATCATAAACACAATTGAAGCATAAACATGTATAC
>JAIUZE010022183.1:0-12083 GCA_022085475.1 Heliosperma pusillum | reverse complement strand
CCATTATATATTGATATAATGGTTAAATATCACTTAAAAGTTGAGTGTATATTGATTATTAATTTGAGTCATATAATTGTTATATGATCAACTTAACACTTAATTATACAAGATAATTAAGCATATGATTAATAAGTATTTGTGGGACAAATATCAAAAATTAAAATGGACCACATTTTACCATGTGGACCGAAATAGTGTAGTGGAAAACATAATGATGGTTGTTTTCTTTATACACACTACAACACATGATTATGACAAATGAACATGATCATGTATATTCCTACACACTACCTATTTGCATGAGAATTAAAATAAGCAAAATAAGGCTCATTTTGAGCTCATGGGATCCGGCCAAAGGCCATTATATAAGGACAATGGTTGTTCTTATTTGATCACTACTTCACTTCATTATTCATGCTTATTTTCTTCTTCTTTCTAAAACCTCCAATATCTCTCTAAACTCACATGCAAAATAATATTCTCTACATATTACTAGTGTAGTAATATACTAATATTATAAGTATTATGTCTTACTTATTATCTAGTTAATAATAAGGTAAGATTATTTGGGTTTAATCTTGGTTGCAACAAGAAGGAGACCTTCTACTTTGGAGGTTGTTTTATGGAGGATCATCCATTAATTTCATGCTCAAGAACAATAAGAAGGAGTTCTTATTGTGCCCATATTGAACCGAAAAATCCCAATGTAAGGATGTTTTCGTCTTATATTTTCTTTTATGCTTTTATATTTGCATGCATGATAACTAGATCCTAAATCATTAAGTTAATGTAATTTAATGAACTAATTAGAGGAGTCTAATTAGAGGTCTAGGACTTTCATGTGGTATCAGAGCTCAATTGTTACATGCATGTCGATTTTAAGCATTAGTTTCACGAGTTAACTTCTCTAACACGCATAAGGTGTTGTTAAATAGAGAAACAGAACCTTATACGATATGGTTTTGTCTTTGTCAAGTCAAGCTGAGTCATTTGAATAACCTCGGGATCTTAATATTTTTGTCTGTTATTTCTTTTCCAACCATATCAAAGCACATTTATAACAGTCAAATTTTATTTCATATACGATATGGATAGGTAGCGTACCTAATTTATATGTTATCCGAATGAAACAAGTGCTCAATAATCCTACATTGACCACGAGAACAAAGCATTTGTGACTCGTGATGCTGTCTTTCAATAAAAATACGATTATTTCTTGATAAGACAGAGTGGGAGAAAATGTTTCAAGAGCCACAAAACTGAGCAAATGGTCCGGAAAAATTTTCCTCATTGCTTGTTCAGTAGTAGTTTCTTCGGAACATAAGAGGTCAGGTGGAATTTCATCACTCCTTAATAGTGATGAATTCTAATCCGTGACTTTGATACGTGAATATTTGTATGATTTTAATCCCCATTTTCGCTCGGTTTTGTATGTCATTTGTGCTTTGTTAAGCCACTTTATGAGCTAATATCGTATTCTAGGCGAATTCCTATGTTCTAACCTGTTTTGTAGGGAAAGTGACGTTTCTACGCCCTTTTTCTATATTTCCGAGCATTTGCCTAGAACCCGACGATTTGAAGAAGCAAGCTTGACCAAGTGAAAGGCATTTCAAGAAGGTTCACTAATTCAAAAGAGAGAAGGAGTAAAGACGATGTCGCAATTGTCGGAAGATCAATCAATTAGGCGGAAAAATTCATCGCTTTGCATCAAACCCTATCAACAAACCCGATTGGAGAGGTCAAGGGGGATGTTGGAAGTCAAGTCATAAGCAAGGGGAGATGAAACGACAGTCAAAGGACCTGGAATGCAACTTACCCGATCGGGTAAGTGGTGTACCCGATCGGGTATCCCTGCTGATTCGAGAAAACGGCTTCAACTTCCTATTTTTGTCCTATGTGTTTAATGCCCGACCTCTTCTCCACGAAACCCTAATGCTATATATAGATGCTCCAGCCCCTCTTCTCAAATCATCCATCTTACAATCCTCTTCTCTTCTCTTCTTACACTTTCTCTTTAGATTAGGAGGAAGGGGGAACTAGTCTCTCTTCTCTCATTTTCTTCTTCTTTAGTCTTTAGTTCTTAGTTTATTTATGTCATTTCCAAATCAAAACATTAGCTTAGATCAATAATAATTTCATCCTTGTAATCTCCTTTGTGTGATTCAAGCGTTGTAATTGGTAGATCGTTTATTATGTGCAAGGATTTTCTATTATTGTTGTCATTATCGTCATTGATTGTCATATAGGTATTCCTACTTTATCTTTCGTTTAAATGTCTTTATTGTTTTCCATTTGATTGTTATTCTCTTTACATATTATCTTAGATTCATTTAGTATCGTTATAATTGCAATTTCATTTCTTAGATTATCAATTAGCGTCGTTATTATCGCCATATAAAGAGTCAAAATCAAATAAACATGTATATCCTAGTTTTCATTGTTAATATCATTTTAGATTTAGACATTATCATGAGTAAGTAGTCACCTTTCTAGGGTGTAGGGTAGCCATGTTAGATTGATTAAAAGATGTTAATTGGATAAAAGAAATTGTGCCTTTAAAATGTTGTGTCTATGCATGTTTGGATTGTAACGATAGTTAACGACTTCTTGCCGGAAATCATCGACTAAAATGGAATTCTTTTCCAAGGTAGAGATACGTGAATTGAATAGACAAAGCATGACATGGTGGATTAAGACCTAGTAAATCGCCCAAAAGCCTGCTAGACCATCTGATCTATGATTGTAATGAACACATCATTCTTACAAACTCACAATGAATTACTTGCATGGTCCATATCCAATTTCATCAATATGTCAATCTACATGTGTGAACCTACTTCCCTAGATGCTTTTCATCACTTGCTTTATTATTTTCATTTGTTTTTATTTTGTTTTCATTTATGCTTTATATTAGTTTAGATATCAAAATCCCAAAACCTTGATATTCGTTAGATAAAACACAATTGCGAAACATTTCAAATCTTATAGGAAACACCATCTCCCTGAGGAACGACCCCTACTTCCCTAATTACATTAATTTTTTATTAGCCTAGTCTGGGTAATTTATCTTTGTAACGGGCTCGCGACAAGCACGATCAGACTTATAAAAGACTGTTTCTAGTCCCAACTTCTTGCTATGGCTTAGAGTCATGCGATTCGTAATGGACTCCATGCGTGATGGTCAGGTATGTGACCTGGTAAATTTTACATGAAGAAGTACGACCTCTTCAATGTAATCGAAATTTGCGTGGATGAACATTAAAATGTTTTCAAAGATAAATTGGTAGGCAAAGAGTTTTGCACCAACCTTAATTCTTCGATCCATTCGAATATACTTAGCGATTACAGCATGTCATAATAGTATGATGTCAATTGGATCTCAAGAACCACCTTCTTGAATACGATTCTAGAAAAGGTAGAATATTTTATATCCACATGTGGGTTCGTAGATCCTAACTATCCTAAGTTAATTTGAAAGCTTAAGAGGATGTCTTAAGTAAGCACTAAAGAGTTGGAATTGGTGTGTCCATCATGTCATAATATATTTCTCAATATCTCGAGGAATTATGTTGAATACATGAAGTTTAGTGGGAGTAAAATGGTTTTCATCAGTCTTATATGTGGAGACATATTGATCATTTTAAATGATGGAAGATTTTGGAGAAGTAGAGTACTTCTTTTAGATATCTGGATTTATGGAGATAAATCTAAAAGGATATTAGCTTTGAGTCAAAATTCTTATATTGATAAGATCTTTGACTAGTTCAAGGAAGTTGAACACATGATAATTGATTCCTTTTACTTCCGCTGCGGGATCAATTATATACGTTGTGATGTATACTCAATCCGACATTTCGCATGCTTTGAGCATGATGAATCATTTGCAATCAAATCCAAGTGAAAGTCACTTGATAGCCATAATGAACATCCTTAGTACTTGCGAAGGACTAAAGATATGTTCCATATGTTTGGAGTTTATAGTGAGTTGTGAGTAAGAGTTTACACAGACTTCAGTTTCCAAACTGATCAAAGTGATTTGAAATCACGAACTGGTTGTGTTTTATAGAAGATTTATCTGTTGGAAGAGTTCAAGCAGAAAAGACTATTGGAAAGGTTCCAAGTAGGAGTGACATTTTCAAATATAAATGTCATGTATCCGCTAGAAGTGTTCCAGGCAGTTTATCATTGCGGATTTCACAACGGAAATGGAGTACATTGCGTCATATGATGATGCATATGAAAGTAGCTTGGATTCCACAGCATTGAAGGGACTAGTAGTAGTTCCTATAGTTGTATATCCTATCCCATTATACTGGTAAAACAGTGGGAGCTACCTTTAGGCCAAGAGTCCTAAGTCTAGATTCAAACCTAGACATGTACTCATAAAGTTTTATGTAATATGAGATTACGTAGACAAAGAGAAATAGCAATCAGAATGATGGGAAAGATGCAAGTATTGCTAATCCATTAGCCATGCCTTTTGCAGGCTGAACATGATAGTCATGTCGTTTCAATGGGATTGAAATATGTACCTGAGTTGCTAGAGATTATGAGATATGAAATTATTGATAGCGTATCAATTTTTCCAAATATTTGATAATCGCATTCATTGTTAGAGTTTCATTAAAACTCTTTTATTTAGTTTGACTAAACGTAATACTTTGTTTATCCAAATAGATTGTAAGACAATGTTGGACCCTATTCAAGTGAATAGGACGAACTTAGTATTTTGTCCCTAGTCACTCAATGAGGTGACGTCTCGAATTGACTAGATTGTAAGTCGATCGATGGTTGGTTCAGCACCATGGGGTCATGGAGATGACTGGTCGTTTACATAGACAGACTGTGGAGACACTCTGTCGAGCAGTGACCATAATAGAGTCCCTTATCAAAATTGTTGAAGCATGGTCGTGGCGGGGATTTCTATTTTATTCCTATGAGTCGATTCTTTAGACTGGCGACCATTTACCTGAGTCGGTGTAGTTTCCGATTGACTTTGGTTTTTGTCCTAGGTCGTGCCGTGAAAGGAGGCCGATAGACATCTTCTGGGTCATGGTGATCTGCATCATACAGTGTAAGATGGATCAACAGGAATTGTCCACCCACGTTGGGTATTAACATCTTCGGGCCACTCGAGGAGTAGTAACTGGAAATGCGTGGCCACGCTCGGAAGAGATCTCTGGTAGATTTTCCGGTCAGACAGTTATTCTCCCAGATCGAGAAAACCACTCTATTTATAATTTTCAATTGCAAGTGCGACCTTTAAGACACCTTGCAATGAGTGGGAGGATGTGACGCAAAAGAGACAAGAGAATCGGTAGCACACAACTTGTCGAGACAAGTGGGAGAAATTGTAGGAGGAGGAGTCCTCCGCAATAGTGTTGCTACATGCACAACTTGTATCGGACAAGTGGGATATTGTTGGAGTAAGTGTCCTCCACAACAGTGCATTTATATCTGGGGGGAATAAATCCATTTGGAATATCTTGGCATGATTAGTATATTTTGATACTCCACGTCATTGATTTAACGTAAATCGGTAACGCTTGGCTGACTAGAGTTTTGACGTTATGTCGTATGACGGCGGTAATCAACTGATCCCTTTAGGTCACACCTATAGGATGAGACCCAAATAGAATACTAATTATTTGTATACGATACAGTTTAATTATATCATTACATATATTTGATATGTACGTTTAGTTACGAGAGTTATTTATTGGAAATTGAGATAGGAACTCATTCCACTTAAGTTTATTAGTCAATTATACGATAACTGACTGAATAAATTTTACGTCTTATTGTAATACGATTAAATAAGATATAATTTAATGATTAATCGTTAATTCATTAAATTAGTTGAGGTTATGCATATATTTTGAGGTAGAGGTAAATAGTTAATTATATCTACAAAGAGTTGTAAAATAAATTAACTGGGCATTGTAGGACCCATTATATATTGATATAATGGTAAAATATCACTTAAAAGTTAAGTATATATTTGAGTCATATAATTGTTATATGATCAAATTAACACTTAATTATATTAGATAATTAAGCATATGATTAATAAGTATTTGTGGGGCAAATATCAAAAATCAAAATGGACCACATTTTACCATGTGGACCGAAATAGTGTAGTGGAAAACATAATGATGGTTGTTTTCTTTATACACACTACAACACATGATTATGACAAATGAATATGATGTATAATCCTACACACTACCTATTTGCATGAGAATTAAAATAAGCAAAATAAGGCTCATTTTGAGCTCATGGGATCCGGCCAAAGGCCATTATATAAGGACAATGGTTGTTCTTATTTGATCACTCCTTCACTTCATTATTCATGCTTATTTTCTTCTTCTTTCTAAAACCTCCAACATCTCTCTAAACTCACATGCAAACTAATATTCTCTACATATTACTAATGTAGTAATATACTAATATTAGTAGTATTATGTCTTACATATTATCTAGTTAATAATAAGGTAAGATTATTTGGGTTTAATCTTGGGTGCAACAAGAAGGAGACCTTCTACTTTGGAGGTTGTTTTATGGAGGATCATCCATTAATTTCATGCTCAAGAACAATAAGAAGGAGTTCTTATTGTGCCCATATTGAACTGAAAATACCCCATGTAAGGATGTTTTCGTCTTATATTTTCTTTTATACTTGTATATTTGCACGCATGATAACTAGATCCTAAATCATTAAGTTAATGTAATTTAATGAACTAATTAGAGGAGTCTAATTAGAGGTCTAGGACTTTCAATAACAACCAGTAGACACCCGTTAAAGATCGACTTCCCACCTTGTTTTGAGACCCTAATACTACTGACCATCTCTCGAAAGATATAGGCCCACAAGTCATAGTTGGGAATGCTTGTGACATTCACAACATCCTTAACCAACTTCAAATCAAGTGTTTCATTTGAAGTTGGAGCCAAGAAAATTGACATGCTAAACATTACAAACATTCTCTTGAACTCATCTCCAGCCTCGTTACACTTCATCAATCATTTAAACACACAGTTCACCAAAAGTGGATCGGAAGTATTCTGCACAGCAAACTTCACCCGCCACTCATTTTTCATTTTGTTGTCCATCACAGCAGCGATGTTACCTGTTTATGAAAGCACTACCTCATTTCCTATTGGAGGTAGCTAGATGTTATGTACATCATCTTTGGTTAGTCTAAACTTCATCTTCCTGGTTTTAAACATGTTGCAAGTATAGTCGAAGGCCATAAAATCCAATGCATAATTATATTCCCTCCTATTCATGGTATTCTTCCCTATTTCCTTTTTCGGTTCTTCATGTTTTCTTCCCTATTTCCTTTTTTGGATGTGGGGTAGTGTGTTTTGTGTGGTCAAAATTCATTTGTGTGTGGGGTAGTGTGTTTTGTGTGGTCAAAATTCATTTCCTTAATCTAAGAGGCAAAATGAAAGGGGAAGAATAGATTGAATAGGAGGGAGTATGTGGTAATTTAATCATTTGTAAGTCATTCAGCAATATTTCCCATGCTTCAATGATATTATGTTCTATCAATTCTTCAGGCAAAAACGACTCAATATCGAATTTCGATATAACATGATAAGCTCCAAATCTGAAGACAATATTCATGTACAACTGATAAAAAAAACTATGATTAGGACTTGAACAATAATATGAACCAAGTTAATTCAAGTCTTATATTTTAAAAAACTTACACTCCATTTATTTTATGATCATCCAGTAAGCAATAATCCATGACATCCTTTCGAGCCTCAACACATGCTCAAATAAATCTGTATTCTAAATCAAAAATTCAGAGGCAAGAGTTAAATCCTTGTCCGACAATCCAGAATCCAGAGTACAACCTAAATTACTAGGCACCACAGCTGCAGAAGCGGGTATTCTATTTGAGTGGAACACATACTCACTGATGCATCTCGTTTCGAGTATGAGATCAGAGTTTATTGCTCAACACACCTTGTGCTTGTTTATTGCTCTCACTCGCATTCTTGTTCTCAACTTCTCTTCCAGTTATCTCTGTATGCGTTGTCCCATCATCAAAACCCTTATTTACTTCCCCCTCAACTGCACACGTTATTCCAAAACCAATTTTTGTTATAACTTTGTTCATACAAGTCAACTCCTCATCATTTTCCTCCTCATCTTCGCTGTTCAAATTTGTAGCATCCTTAACTTCTTCATCTTATTCAGTATCATTGTCGTCAAAATTATCATCACTCAGAAGATCTTTATGATCTTTATATGTACATCTATCATATCTCTTGTTCAACTCTTTATACTGGATTTTGAGCGTATCAGTCCAATTATCATATGATGGCAACCCTCGTTTTCCTTTCTCAAGTACATACGCCCTCGCTACCAACCCATCCATCAATGCATGATAATCAGGATATTTAAGGAAAGGCTGAGTTTGAAATAGTGGATGATCTGTATCTTCCTTTGCTTCCTTTGATGATGGTTTTTCTTTTGTATTTTCATACTCTTCTTGAGCATTGACATCTTCCTCCGCATCACCTTTTGCAGACGTACCTGCTTCATTCACTTGATGTTTTTCTTTCAAATAATTTAGCTTCTTCATGTTATCTTCGTATATTGAATAGAACAGTTTATTGCCCCTCTTCTTACGTAGATAAATTTCATGAGCACTCTACCAAATGACAAAATAAACATGTCAAACACACACAAACGTTTTCAAAAATGGAAATAAGAAAATATAAAACAATAAGAAGGCTATTCAATATCAATATCATAACATACTGAAAACAATATCACACTACTACAATAACAATATCACACTATTAGGTTTTATTATCACATTATCAAATGACAAAATGAATATTCAAACACACACAAACTTATTCATATAAAATAATAAGGGATTATAAAATAATAAGAAGGTTTTTCAATATCAGAACATACTTAAAACAATATCAAACGACTGTAATAACAATTTCACAACAATCTTTCTTAATCAGATAACATATCTTTTTAATTTTCATGTGATTGTAATTAAACCAACGGGGCAAGAGAGCTTACATCAATTGATCTTGCTTTTAACTGTTCATCACTTTCTACACCTCTAGGCAACTTAACCATCAAGTTGCCATATTTTGCTTCACTTTCATCTTCTTTTTCTTGATCGGAATTTTGTGTAAGTCGCATTGCTTCTAATATTACTGAAAAAGATATGATATGTTGTTAGTGGTTCCAAACTTATTTAAACTTATTAATTACATAATAAATAACAAACATGCTTATTTTGGTTATCGTGTTGGTCCCGAATGAAGGGGTGCTCAATCTTCGAGATTCGTGCATTCCCCAATGATCCTGTCTTTTTCTCATCATCCACCCTTTTTTGACAATCTTTATCATCTTTATGCTTGATAAGGGGTAGAGTGTGTCCCAAAGCCTTTCGTCTAAAATTAAACCGATAGAAATAGGCCAACATATCAACCAAGATACACCCGCTGACTATCGTCTTCTCACCTTGTTTGCACAACCTAATATTACTGACCATCTCCCAGAAAACATAGGCACACCGGTCGTAGTTGGGGATGCTCTAGACATTTGAAACACCCTTAACCAACTTCAAATCAAGTGTTTTATTTGAAGTTGTTGCCAAGAAAATGGACATGCTAAACATCACAAACAATCTCTTGAACTCATCTTCATTCTCATTACACTGCATTAGTCTTTTAAACACTCTAGTGTAGTGAACATCCGATTCAATTTTAAAAGACTAATACAGTGTAATGAGGATGGAGATGAGTTCATGAGATTGTTTGTGATGCTTAGCATGTCCATTTTCTTGGCACCTATTTCAAATAAAATACTTGATTTGAAGTTGCATGGTTAAGGCTGTTGCAAATGTCAAGACCATCCCCAACTACAGCTGGTGTGCCTATGTTTTCCGGAGATGGTCAGTAGTATTAGGTCGTGCAAACAAGGTGGGAAGACGATAGTCAGTGGGTGTATCTTGGTTGCTATGATGACCTATTTCCATCAGTTTCATTTCAGAGAAAAAGGCTTTGAGACACACTTTACCTCTTATCAAGCATTAGGATGATAAGGAGTTGTGAAATAGGGTGGATGATGAGAAAAAGACAGGATCATTGGGGGAATGCACGAATCTCGAAGATTTAGTACCCCATCATTCGGGACTAACATGGTAACCAAAATAAGCACGTTTGTTATTTACTATGTAATTAAGTTTAGATAACTTTGGAATCACTAACAATATATCATATCTTTTTCAGTAACACCAGAGGAAATGCAACTTACACAAAATTCCGATCAAGAACAAGAATATGAATGTGAAGCAAAAGATGGCTACTTGATGGTTAAGTTGCCTAAAGGCGTAGAAAGTGATGAACAGATAAAATCAAGATCAATTGATGTAAGCTCTCTTGCCCTATTGTTTTAATTACAATTACATGAAAATTAAAAAGATATGTTAACTGATTAAGGAAGATTGTTGTGAAATTGTTATTGCAATCGTTTGATTTTGTTTTAAGTATGTTTTGATATTAATATTGAATAATCTTTTTAATGTTTTATATTCCCTTATTATCTTATATGAAAAATTTTATGTGTGTTTAAATGTTCATTTTGTCATTTGATAATGTGATCATGAAACCTAATTTGTATTGATAAATAGTGTGATATTGCTTAAAGAATAGTGTGATATTGTTATTGCAGTAGTATGATATTGTTTTCAGTATGTTCTGATATTGATATTGAATATCCTTCTTATTGTTTTATATTCCCTTATTTCCTCTTATGAAAACGTTTCTGTGTGTTTGACATTTTTATTTTGTCATTTGACAGAGTTCTGATGAAATTTATCTACGTATGAAGAGGGACAATGAACTGTTCTATTCAATATACGTAGATAACATAAAGAAGCTAAGCAAATTGAAAGAAACACATCAAGTGAATGAAGCATGTACGTCTACAAAAGGTGATGCGGAGGAAGACGTCAATGTTGAATAAGAGTAAGAAAATACAGAAGAACAACCATCAGCAAAGGAAGATACAAATCATTCACTATCTCAAACGCAGCCTTTCCTTAGATATAATGACTATAATGCATATATCGATGGGTTGGTAGCGAGGGCGTATGAACATGAGAAAAGAAAAATAGGGTTGCCATCATTTGATAATTGGACCGATACGCTCAAAATTCAGTACAAAGAGTTAAACAAGAGATATGGTGGATGTACAGATAAGGATCTTCTGAGTGATAATGATTTTGACGGCAATGATACTGTATAAGATGAAGAATTTAAGGATGTTACAAATTTGAACAGCGAAGATGAGGAGCAAAATGATGAAGTGGCGGCTCGTATGAACAAAGTTATAACAAAAATTGTTTTTGGAGTAGCGGGTGCAGTTGAGGGGAAGTGAATAAAGGTTTAGATGATGGGACAACGCATACGAAGACAACTGGAAGAGAAGTTGAGAACAAGAATGAAATGAGAACAATAAAGAAGCACAAGGTGCGAAAGTATTGGTTTGTGATATTAAGAAAACAACATAAGCATGGTGCAAATCTGATCCCATACCTGAAAGGAGATGCATCAGTGAGTATATGTTCCACTCAAACAGAATACCCACTTCTGCAGCTGTGGTGACTAATAATTTAGGTTGTACTCTGGATTGTGGATTGCCGGACAAGATTTACCTCGTCCCTCTGAATTTTTGTTGGAGAATACGGATTTATTTGAGCCTGTGTTGAGGCTCAAAAGGAGGTCATGGATTATTGCTTACTAGATGATCATAAAATACAAGGAGTGTAAGTTTTTTAAAATATAAGACCTGAATTAACTTGGTTCATATTATTGTTCAAGTCCTAATCATAGTTTTTTTATCAGTTGTACATGAATATTATCTTCAGATTTGGAGCTTATCATGTTATATCGAAATTCGATATTGAGTCGTTCTTGCCTGAAGAAATGATAGAACATAATATCATTGAAGCATGGTCAATATTTTGCTGAATGACTTACAAATGATTAAATTACCACATGAAATTATGCCTTGGATTTTAAAGCCTTCG
>JAIUZE010022182.1:0-13556 GCA_022085475.1 Heliosperma pusillum | reverse complement strand
CAGGTTTAGACTAGGACCGGATATTTATTATCGTCGTGCTACCAGGAGGAAAATAGTCTACATAGGCGAAATGTAAGCAGCGCGTATGAGTTCAGGGAAATGTTATCCCGTGGATGCCTTTAATCATTCTTGCTGGGACACGATGCTAGTGCGTTTCATTTACCGTGAGAATTGTCGTCTTGTGTCGTTCTTGAATGCGTGATTTCATGATATTGTTCATGGTCATTGCCTGATTGGACACCGTCATTGTCTTGGTTCGTGTTTGGATGATAATATGTTGGATTATTTGTGATCATCATATGACTTGACTGGTTTGTCTGTCGAGTCTCAATCTCTATCAATCTTATACCGCTTAACGCTGAGATGTTTAAGCCCTAGTGAGGTATTCGATTGCCTAAGAGGGTCTTTCCGAGTCTTTGAATAACATGATGGTTACGGATTGGATTTCCACATGATCTTATCATTTTCTCTAGAATTGCCTATCTATTCTTATTGTATCTCACATGTATATCTATATATGCATGATTTTACTTTTGTATTTCCTTATATGTACGTTAAAGGTGATATGGCTGGGAGAACCCGGAGTTACTCCCCACTGACTGTGGCGTTCATGTTTTTCATGAATGAACAGGTTGCTTGCATGGATTGACTTTTTGGATATGATATTTTGGGGTTCGGGTGTGAGCTAGCGGGCGTTGTCCCTGGAAGATTAACCTCTAGACGATATTAGCTAGTTTTGCTAAACACTTGTTCTTTGCTAACATTTTAAGAGACCCCGTCTCTTGGTTGTATTTCCTTACTTAGTTGTAATATTTTGACACTCCTCGTGTTATATAACTTGCATGTTTAAAGGTTTTTAAAACTACCTATTTCCGCATTATAATTCACATGCTTGTTTGTTTTATTATTCCGCATTCGCGAGGGTTGTCACAAAAACGGCATGACTCATACTGAATTTGATCGTTTCTCAGCTAGTTCTACTGCCAAAGAAATATGGGATGGTCTAGAATTTGCATATGAGGGGACAACTGTTGTCAAAAAGCAACGTATTGCACTACTGATGCGAAAATATGAATTGTTCTCTATGGAACACAATGAATCGCTTGACAGCATGTCCACTCGCTTCTCTAGTATCATTAATGAATTGAAAAATCTTGGAAAAACTTTTGACTCCGAGGAAATTTCCAGGAAGATCCTTAGAAGTCTATCTAATTGATGGAGACCTAAGGTGACGGTAATTGAGGAATGTAAAGATCTATCTAACCTATCTTATCAAGAGCTACTTGGAACCCTAATGGCTCACGAGATTACTCTTGATGAAGATGAGGCAAATGATAGTAATAGCAAGAAAGTGGCTTTACAAGCCGAATCTAGTGAAAGACAAGATTCGGATCTTGAAGATGAATCAGTGTTATTTGCTAGACGTTTTAAGAAAAAAATCTTTAATAAACCACAAGGGAAAACGTTTAACAATAACACCAACAAATCTTATAAGAAGCCAATTGAGTCAAAAGGGTCTCTCTCTCAAGTCGTGGTTGCTTCAAATGTGGGGATAATGATCACATGATCAAGGATTGCCCCACATGGAAGAAAATCAAAGACAAAAATCAACGAGACAAAACCAAGAAGGAATTCAAGCAAGTGATGATGGCTTATTGCTGGGGAGATCTTGACACAGAAGACGACGAGTCAGAGGAAGAAGAAGTCGCCAACCTGTGTCTAAGCAACGTCAGTCTTGATCTAATTTCTGACGATGACAATGAAAGTGAATCCGAATTATATGCCTTGTCGGCAACTCAGATTTAGAGCCAGATTCAGAAGAAGATGAAGATGTTAGTCATCTTGAACTTAAAAAGCAAGTTAAGAATTTATCTAAGAAGTCTTTAATTAAGTATTTTGAAGAAGCCTTAGATCATTGTCATGAACAGAGTCTTGAACTAAAAGATCTTAAAGAACAAATCCTTGACATTGCTGAGGAAACCAACTTCTAAAGGCTAAAGAGAAAAAACTCAAGTCTAAAGTTATGGCAACTTCAGCTATAACTTCAGACATGACAAATTTTGAGAAAGAAGCTCTTGAGTCTAAAGTTATAGCTAATGAAGCTATAATCTCAGAGTTAAAACTCTACATTAAACATCTTCAAGCCAAAGTTATAGCTAATGAAGCTATAACTTTAGAATTAAAGAAAGTCAATGAGCTTTTACGATCTGAACCTAAGGCAAAGGAAGTTGCTATTCTTGATCACAAGAAAGAAAACTCTCTTCTTTCTCAGCAATTGAAAGATATAAAGGCTGAATTCTCCCAAGCCAAAAATCAACACAATGAGGAGAAATTTATCTTGAACAAACGCTTTAACAATTTTCGTGAAAACTTTAAAAAGAACAATCCCTCCAAAGACTCGAATGTAGACCATTCGTTTTGTGAAAAAGAAATTCAGTCTTTGAAGGAGTTGCTCTTGCATGCACGAAATGTTCATGATAAATGGAAAGGAAGTCAGAAGGTCTTAGACTTCCTTACTGAACAGTCTAACAATAACATGAAGATGGGTCTAGGTCATGAATGTTATAGTCGTAGAGACCATGATAAGTGCAAATCCACTCCTTCTGACCGTGATTTCAGAAGAAGGAAGTATGTCAATCTTTCAGAATATCTTATTTGCAATTATTGTGGTCACAATGGTCATGATAAAGATAACTGTGCTAAATATGTCAATGACAATAAAAATCAAACTGATTTTGTTAAAGAACATGACGTGTCCAGTATTAATGAGTCTGAACCTGATTCTCAACGTAATGAAGTTAGAAATAATGAGTTCAGATGGTTGTATGACATAGCTTTTGATTACTCATCTGTACCTTCAAAATCTAAATCTTATGTGAATCAGAAGCAGTCATTTAAACCTAATGTGCGTCGTAACAATAATCACTATAATAAACCTAGACAACCCTATGTTAAGAAGAAAAGAATCGTTAGACAAGTATGGGTTAAGAAGGATCAAATACATAGAGTCACTAACCACAAAGGACCCAACTTAGCGTGGGTACCTAAAAGCTGTATTTGATTCTCTTGCAGATAATAGTGAAAGAAAATAATCTATGGTATCTCGACAGTGGTTTTTCGAGACACATGACCGGAAACAAGAATCTTTTTCTTTCACTAGAGCCCTTCAATGGTGGCAAGGTCACCTTTGGAGATAACAAGAAGGGCAATATAATCGGTGTAGGTAAGATTGGTATATCTTCTTCACATGCTATTAATAATGTATATCTGGTAGATGGTCTTAAGCATAACTTGCTAAGTATCTCTCAATTATGTGACAAAGGCAATAAAGTCGTTTTCCATTCAAATGTTTGTCGCATCATAATTGAAGGTACTAGTACTGTTATTTTAGAAGGCTTTCGTAAGAGGAACGTGTACATGATTGATTTAAACAAAGTCACTACAAGTTCCTTTACGTGCATGAAAGTCACTGTGGATGATTCATGCTTGTGGCACAAGAGGTTTGCACACATTAGTCCAAAAGTTTTAAAGAAACTCAAATTGTGGGATTTAGTCGAGGGCTTACCCTCAATCAAATTTGAACAAGAGAAGATGTGTGACTCATGTACCCGTTGTAAACAAGTTAGATCTTCATTCAAACCAAAACGAGTAGTAAGTACAGAGCGTCCACTTGAGTTGGTACACATGGATTTGTGTGGACCTATGAAAGTCAGAAGCCGCGGTGGATCAAGGTACGTATTTGTCCTAGTCGACGACTACTCAAGGTATGTATGGCCTATCTTTCTATTTACTAAAGATGAAACTTTCGATGAGTTTGTGGTACTAATGAAGCTTGCCCAAAACAAGTATGATAAAAAGCTAGTTTCCATTCGTACGGATCATGGCACCGAATTTGATAATCAAGCTTTTATAGAATATTGTAGGGAGAATGGTGTAGGACATCACTTTTCTGCACCACGAACCCCACAACAAAATGGTGTCGTGGAACGTATGAATAGAACATTAGAGGACATGGCTCGCACTATGCTTTTGTGCAGTGGCCTTCCTAAAAACTTTTGGGCCGAAGCCATTAGTACTGCATGCTATGTGCACAATAGAGCTATGATTAGACCTATTCTCAAAAAGACTCCCTATGAACTTTTAAGAGGGAGAAAACCCAATATAGCTCACCTTCGTTGCTTCGGGAGTAAATGTTTTGTCCATAATAATGGAAAAAGTAATTTGAGAAAATTTGATCCACGAAGTGACGAAGCTGTGTTTGTTGGCTATTCTAATCACAGTAAAGCTTTTAAAGTTTTTAACAAAAGAAATTTGTGCATAAAAGAAAGTGTTCATGTTGTATTTGATGAAGATAATGTGCCTGAGCAAGTTGAACAAAATGAAGACATGAATGATCCAGACTTTCGCCTTTCAAGGGAAGACGAGCCAGATAATAATGAAGAAGTTATTGAAGGAATCAATGATGAACTTGATAAATCCGCAAATGACCTTGATCAGAGAACTGAGACAATTGTTGATGATACGAATGTCTCTTCTCAAAACAAGGAAAAGGAAACTGAAGTTATAGCTGATGATGCTATAACTTTGAACCAGAACCAAGATGGTGTAACTGAAGTTGTACCAACTTCAGCTATAACCCTAGAGTCCAACTCAGGGGGAACCAATCTTGATTCTGAATCATTTGAGGAAAATGAGAGTTCATCAGATGATGATGAGCCTAGGAACTCTAAGAAATGGAAATATAAGAGTTCTCACCCTATGGATTCTATCCTAGGAAGTTTGAATAAGGGAGTTCAAACTAGGCGAACATTAAATAACTTTTGTTCATTCTATTCTTTTCTGTCTACCATAGAGCCTACCAACATCAAATAAGCTCTTGCAGAATCCGACTGGATTGTAGCAATGCAAGAGGAGCTTCAACAGTTTGAACGTAATAAAGTATGACACCTTGTGCCACGACCTCCTAATCGAACTTTGATTGGTACTCGATGGGTATTCAGAAATAAATTGGATGATTCAGGAGTTATAGTTCGTAACAAGGCTCGATTGGTCGTTCAAGGTTATAATCAACAAGAAGGGATTCATTATGACGAGACATTCGCACCAGTAGCAAGCTTGAAGCTATTCGCCTACTCATCGCCTTCGCAGCTCATAAAGAAATGAAGTTGTTTCAAATGGACATTAAGACTGCATTTCTTAACGGTTATTTGGAAGAAGAGGTTTTTGTTGAACAACCTCCTGGATTTTTGAATAGCAAGTTTCAAAACCATGTTTTTAAACTCGATAAAGCTCTATATGGTTTGAAACAAGCGCCTAGGGCTTGGTTCGACAGATTATCTAAATTTTTATTACAAAACAATTTTAAAAGAGGACCTGTCGACAAAACCCTACCCTATTTCTAAAATCCGAGGGTGCTGATTTACTTGTTACTCAAATTTATGTAGACAATATTATCTTTGGTTCTACTAACAATAAATTGTGCAAGTATTTTTCAGATCTAATGACCTCTGAATTTGAAATGAGCATGATGGGAGAATTAAAATTCTTCCTAGGATTGCAAATTCAAAAAACAAAAGAAGGAATAAAGATTCACCAACAAAAATATGTCAAGGAGCTAATCAGGAAATTTGGTATGGAGAACGCTCATCCAATGGACACACCTATGGTAACTGATAGTTGACCTTAGACGAAAATGGTAAGTCCGTATATGAGACTACATATCGAGGTATGATTGGTTCTTTATTATATTTAACTGCAAGTAGACCTGACATAATGTTCAGCGTATGTGTATGTGCTAGATTTCAATCATGTCCTAAAGAGTCACATATGATTGCAGTTAAACGTATCTTGAGATATTTAATTGGTACATCTAATTTATATTTGTGGTATCCACTTGAGTGTAATTTCTATCTAGTAGGATATTCTGATGAAGATTATGCGGGATGTTCTTTAGATAGAAAAAGTACCTCTAGATTTGCTACGTTTGTTGGACCTTGCATAATTACTTGGGGCTCAAAGAAGCGAAATTCGGTTGCATTATCTACTGCAGAATCCGAATATATTGCTGCAGGACTGGTATGTTCCCAACTACTTTAGTTAAAGCAACAACTATGTGATTACGGTGTTAATGTTGGTTGTATGCCTGTATTCTGTGATAATACAAGTGCTATTATTATTTCTAAGAATCCAGCTCAGCATTCTCGTACTAAGAATATAGACATTAGACATCATTTTTTGCGTGACCATGTAGAAATGGGCAACATTAAACTCGAATTTTGTAGTACTGAAAATCAATGGGCTGACATTTTAACAAAGGCGTTAGCGAGAAGACGTTTTGAGATTTTGCGGTTGGAAATTGGTTTAATCAGTAGCAATTAAATTCGTCATATTTATTTTGTGAACCTGCATGACTGGTTAGAATAAGACGAGATTGTATGACTATGTCCGCATATTTCATTGCTAGTATATTTGTGTTTAATATAATATATTTTACGTGAGTATCTTGCATATTAAGTGTTTTATGGAAATTGAATTATGAACCACATATTTGCCAAAAACCTATCTTATTCACTTTCCTAATTGAACCAAAATTCTACCCAAGTACTATGTTGGCCGAAATTCTCAACAAAATCACCTTACCATATCTTCTTATTTACCAAATTCTATCCTTACCATATCCCAAAAATTAATTACCCAAGATTCCTTTTCCTACCAAAATTCAAAAAAAAAAAAAAAAAAAAAAAAAAAGGAAATAGGGGTCTATAGCCGGCAACCCATGTGCCAAGTACAAAAGTACAACAACCAATTTTTACTTTTCATAATTACCCATCACTTTCACCACACAAACACTTCACCCAATTTTACTCTTTCTCTCCCTCTTCACGGCACCCAAACAACAACAACAAAAAATTTAACCATCACCTTCAAGCTTCATCCATGGCTTCCACAAGATCAAAAATCTCCAAAAACCCAAACCCCAAAACTCCAAAGCCTAGCATGCCCACAAATACTTCTCCTAATCCCACACAAAAAACACCTACCATGAACCAAACCGAGTCCGGCACGGTACTTGAGGGTACCAAAAGAAGAAGGTTAAATATGGGAAAAGCTAGAGTTCAAGAAGAAGCTACTACCGAAACTGTTGACACGGTTCCCGAGGTGACAACACGGGTCACATTCCGTGACTTTTCGCCTCAAGAAACATCTTCCGGGCTTGACAAACTCCGTCTAACGAAAGATGAACGGAAGCTTGTAAACCGAGTTGCTCAGTACGGAATACATGGGGGTCGTCACTATCCGAAGGCTTGGTGTGAAAAATATACGGCTTTAGGATTTTTTAACGACTTTCTAAATTTTCAAGAATGGGAAACCGTGGCACGATTTTCGGGTCCAGTCTATCCGATTGAGGTAATCCAGTTTTTCGCTTCTGTTTCGTTAACTGCTGGGGTGTTGAATGCCGTTGTCAATGGCCGTTCGGTTTCGGTCTCCATGACTGATTTTTGTACTCTGTTTTTGGTTCCTGATGATGGAATCAAAATCAATCCGAGTACGTCATGGGACGAACTGCCGGACCAGGCTAGGTTAGAGGTTAAGAAATATTTTGATGTTGGGGCTTCTTTATCAAGTTGTGTTTTGGCGGGGAGTGCGTCCCCAAAGTTGAAATTTATGTTGAATTTTTTGTGGAACACCGTAATTCCGCGTCGGGGAGGACGGGACAAGATTGCATGTTATGAGATGTTGGTTGTGAAGAATTGGTTGGAGGGAAACCGGGTTAATCTTCCTTTTCTTGTATTTTCTCGTATATCACAAACGGCCTTTTCGGTAACCGAGGACAAGATTTATTCAACCCTTGATTTGCCTTACGGGATGTGGGTGTCACGGCTACTTGAGTCGAAAGGGGTCGTTGATGTGAATAGTTATGGTGTTACCGTCAAGGATGATATGTGTGACACATTTATAAAATTCATGAAGTTGGATGCTTGTGGACCGGAGTTGATGTTTTTGACCAAAGGGGGTTCGGTCGGGTTGAAGCCAGTTGGGGCTGATTTTTCGGGAATCGAGTCTAGGTTAGATATGTTTATGGGAAGTGTGATGGAGCCTTGATGCGCAAGACAAGAAGATTGATGCGGTGATGGACAAGATCGTTCAAACCGTGGCGTTGGGGTCCACTAGCTCCACCCGTGACCATGGTGGGTCGGGTGTGAGTAGTGAGTTGAGGGCGTGGATGACGGGTGTGGATGATTGCCTAGCAAAATTGGAGAGGAACATTGTCGATTGTCGACAAGAGATGTATAGGCAAAGGTATCGGATGACATTTTTGGAGAGCCAAGGCGGTTCATTGGTTAAAAGTGGTACAGAAATGCGTGAGGGGATGCATACTATCTTCGATGCGACGGAGGCTCTTTCCTTGAAAGTTCGAAACTTTGATGTTTGCCTTACCGCACAAGCAAATCACGTGAAGTCATGCCTTGATCGTCTTTCCACTCTCGAGTACCGCACCCGACCCGGTTATGTTGCACCCTAACAAAATCCGCCTACCCAACATGCCTTGATCTTCTTATCCTTGTTTGTTTGTTTCTTGAACTACTTTCCTAATTCGGCCCATTTTGGCTTGTTAAACTCTATCTTATTCGGCCCAAATGGCAACTAACAATATTTCTTGTGGTTTGTAGTTCTTAATTAACATTTGCATTTGATTTTGCTTGTTATATATCGTTTTATATTGCGTATTTTGCATATCTATTTCTTGCCTTGACGTGTGTTATTCTAGTCATTTTATATCCTTGTTCTTGTCTTTTCAATGATGCCAAGAGGGGGAAGAAATGATATGATTTGAGTCTTTGCTTAAGCTTGCTCCTTGTCAAGACTCGTTATCTCTTAAAGTCTCTCAAGCTATAACTTTGGCTAAGTTGTTATGTTCTTGCGATCAAAGTTGCTATAACTTTGGAGTGCTTTGTTGAGGGGGAACCATACTTAGTCACATTGTTAAGAGGAAATCATATGAGACTTGTCATCATCAAAAAAGGGGAATTTGTTGGACCAATTTCAATAGTTTTGATAATGACATGTGTTTACGTGATAATATGTTTTACTCGATATATCATATGCGTGTAATTGTGTGCTTTAGTCTTATTATAGCTAGCAACAATTATAAGAAGAAAGATCAAAGTTAGGCATAACTTTGACAAAGTCTGTGAGACAAAGTTATAACAACTTCAGGAATAACTTTGGAAGTGAACATGGAAGTTATAGCTAACCAGGCATAATTTTAAAGAAAATCGCTTCAAGCAAGATCTACCTCAAACAACACAAGACTCGAGATGGAGGGTCTTTGTGATCAAGATGAAGAGATGATCCGTATACTGAAGATCTTTGTGAAGATTAGATAGTATAGGTCGTCATTCGGTAACTATTCCATTCGAGAGATTTTATGTTCAAAAGTTATAGCTTTAGCCTATGACTTTGGATGATAAATATTGATGCATGATTTTGGAAATAAAATGTTTTGAAATGTTTTCAAAAGTGAAGAGTATTTTTATATTTATCAAAAGTTTTATTAGAGAATATATTTATGAGATTCTATTGGTTAGTAATACAACTTATGGGTTGTCATGCTACCTAGGGTTTCTAATATATTCTATCTCAATTTGTTGTTAACCTAATTAGCCCACCTAGTGTTTGAGCCATCTAGGGTTTCGTGAAACCTAGTTTGTGCCACCTAGGGTTGCGTGCCTCCTAGGGTTTCGTGAGCTAGGGTATTTCGGCCTATCTAGGTTGTTTCCCTTGTTTACCTAATCTAGGATTCTACTATATCTTTACAACAATATTTTTAGATATTAAAGATAAATATATTTCTATAAGATAAACCAAATAATATTTTGAGATAAAGATATTTCTAAAAGATAAGCAAATATTATTTTATGATATTAAAGATAAATATCTTTCTTAAATATTAAGCTAGGGTTTTAGATTTACTATACTTCTAATACCATAAATACTCCTTCACATATCAATTGGAAAACACACGAAATCACACGAACAACACGTTACATACTTACTTGTGATTATTTTCCAAAATCGTTTTAAAGCAAACCTTTGAGCAAATATTTATTATTTTTAGAGTTTGTTTTCAAAAGAGTCGTGCATCAATTATTATCAATCGCTTGAGTGAAATACGTTATTGGATAATAGTACATCATTATAAGCTTACAATTCTTTAACGGGAATTTGTGTGAGTTATATTGTACTTTCTTATTAGCGTAAGATAGTATAGAGTGGAGTGTAATTACTAAGGTTCACAAGTTTTTAAGTAAACTTGAAATTGCTTGACTCAAACTGAGAACAAGGTCAAGTAACAATAGGTGTCGTTTTAGAGAAGGTGAAGTATTTAACTGAAAGATTCAAAGGATATGACTTAGAGACAATCCTCTACAGCAAGGCACAAGAGAAAGGACTCAAAGACTGGTTTTAGAGACAGTTTTCAAGTGTTACAGCAAAGCACAAACACCCTAGACTAGACTCCACAGCAAGTAAGTTAACCACAGCAATGCACAGATATAACTTGACTCACAATACAAGGCACTGATCAAACACCTTGAAGATGTATCATGCTTGCTTCAAACTACAGCTCTTAGCACAAGTTTGATAGTTTTGAGGGATTTCTCAAAGTTCATTCATTCATAAAAGTCTGCTTACAACAATCATACAAGACCCCTTTATATAGAGAGGCTGATATCTTGTGAGCCATTGGATGAATAGATCATCCAAGGGCTAGCTTAGGATCTAAACTACTTCTACTGACACTAATTAAGAGCCTCACAAGAGGACGAGCTCAACAACTAATAAGAACAGACACAAGACACAAAAGAAAACAGACTGAACAAAAGCAAATAAAGCAGTTTTGGATTTTTCCTGAAATGGAAATCTGTTGTTCTTGTTGCCTTGCTGCTTTGCCTGGATGTGTTGCTGCTCCTTGGGACTCTCTACTCTTATTATAACTTAGATAAGACCTGCCTTGGACGATGACAAGTTGACTTAAACAAAAGGAAGCCACAATCTGACATGTACCTTCTCTGTTTTAGTTGTGTGCTGGACTCTAACTTGGGGTGTCTGTTTCATGAGTTTTTACTAGACTTCAAAAGGGTTTGTCCTGGGCAAACTTGTAGCTTAATGGGTTGGCTTGATGGTAGGCCATGGTGGGGGTGGTTGGGATGCTCTGGTGTACCTCCTAGATACAGGGTTTGTGACTTGGTCTGCCTGAGCCTGAAGGGTTTTGTGTCTGTCTTGTGTGGGTAATGTGGGTTGTGTTGAGGCTTGGCATGGGTTGTTGAGCCTTGGACTGTCTCTCTCACTGTTGTAGCTTGGCATGGCTTGGTCTTGGCTTGTCATAGCTTGTTGTTTGGACCTTGTAACTCTAGCTTCCATCTGAGGGGTCCTTGGGGTCAGGCTTGCCTTGTTTGTGGCTTGATCATCAAGGCCCCTTGGGTGAGCTCCTGCTGCAGCCTCCCCAGGTTGAAAAGGGCTTGACCTTACGCCTGTGTCTTCCTCTCCCTTAGAGTCTTCAAAGAAAGGACTAAGATCTCCAACATTGAATGTCCCATGGACTACATACTCTCCTGATATATCAATTCTGTAGGCATTAGGACATTGGGACCTATCTTTTCTATGACTTGAAAAGGACCATCTGCTCTTGGCTCTAGCTTGTTCTTTCTCTTGGAAGGGAACCTTTCTTTCCTTAGGTTGATCCATACTAGATCTCCTGGTGCAAAGTCTTTCTTGGTCTTAGGAACCTTGGCATTCTTCTTGTACAGATCATTAGCTTTCTCAATTTGTTTCCTGACTGATTCATGGAGTTTTAGCATTTGTTCCACCCTCTTCTTGGCATCATAGTGGATCTCTGACCTGCACACATTAGACAAACTCAAAGGCATTAAGGTGTTAGTACCATAGACCACTTCAAAGGGGGAGTGGCCTGTGGCTGCTGATGGAGCTCTATTGAAAGAGAACTCTGCTTGAGCCAACTTCAAGTCCCAATCCTTGAGAGATTTGCTGACTATACACCTCAAGATCCTTCCCAAGGTCTTGTTGGTCACCTCAGTTTGGCCATCAGTTTGAGGATGATGGGAGGTACTAAACAACAACCTAGTGTTAAGCAGTTTCCACAATGTCCTCCAGAAATGGCTCATAAACTTTGTGTCTCTATCAGACACAATGGTCCTTGGAACTCCATGTAACCTCACCACCTCATCAAGGTATAGCTCTGCTACACTCACAGCATCCTCAGTCTTCTTGCAAGCAATGAAATGTGCCATCTTACTGAACCTATCCACAACCACCATGATAGAATCCTGCCCTCTTGCTGTCCTAGGTAATGCCATTATGAAATCCATACTTACATCCTCCCAAGGCCTACATGGGACTGGTAGGGGAGTGTAAGGTCCTGCTTGGAAAGAACTCTTGGCCTTTTGACAAACTCCACACCTTCTGAGCACTATTTGAACTTCTCCCATCATCTTAGGCCAGTGGAATTGATCTTGTAGTATGTCCGCAGTTTTCTGAACCCCAAAGTGTCCTCCAAGGCCACTCCCATGTACCTCCTTGATCAATAGGTTCCTATAAGATCCTCTGGGAACACACAACTTGTTTCCTTTAAACAAGAATCCATTTTGCAAAGTGTATGGTGAGTCAATGGTTCTTGTTCCCTCTTTCTGTGCTAACCAATCTTCTGCAAAGTCTGGATCTTCTTGATACATGTCCTTCATAAATTCAAAGCCAAGAACCCTTTGCTCCATAGTTGATAGCAGAGTGTACCTCCTAGACAATGCATCAGCCACCACATTTTGTTTGCCCTCTTTGTACTTGCTAGAAAAGGTGAATGACTGAAGGAACTCCACCCACTTAGCATGTCTATGACTGAGCTTATGTTGGCCTCCTATGTACTTCAATGCCTCATGATCAGAGTGTAAGACAAAAGGTTTGGGCTTCAGGTAATGACTCCAGTGCCTCAGAGCTCTGACAAGAGCATAGAACTCTTTATCATATGTAGAATAGTTTAGCTTGGCACCACTTAGCTTTTCACTAAAGTAGGCTACAGGTTTCTTCTCTTGGAGGAGGACAGCTCCAATTCCCACTCCACTTGCATCACATTCAACCTCAAATAGGCAATCAAAGTTTGGCAATCTTAGGATAGGTGCACTGCACAAGAGCTTCTTCATGTGTTTGAAAGCCTGTAAGGCATTCTCAGTCCAAGTGAACTCTCCCTTCTTCATGCACTCAGTGAGAGGTGCTGCAATGGTGCTAAAGTCCTTAATGAATCTTCTGTAGATGGATGCTAAGCCATGGAATCCCCTTACTTCTGTAATACTCCTAGGGATAGGCCAAGACTGGACTGCCATGATCTTGTCTTGATCAACTGAAATGCCTCTACCAGATACCACATATCCTAGAAACTTGACTTCCTCAGTCATGAAGGTGCATTTCTCAAGCTTCCCAAAGAGCTTGCTCTCCTTAAGTATTTCAAACACAACCTCAAGATGCCCCAAATGATCATCCTTGCT
>JAIUZE010022181.1:0-12516 GCA_022085475.1 Heliosperma pusillum | reverse complement strand
TATATATATATATATATATATGTAGAATTAGGATCACGTGAGTCCACCCTATCTTTTTGAGTCCGTGAGTCTAGGATACAATATCACAAGCTATACTAAACAATATCACGAGATATACTATACAATATCACACCACTGAACAACTTTTTCGCCCACTATTACTAACTTTTTTTTTCATACTTTTTTCACACCAAATGATTCCAATACTGAAATTCTGACAAACACCATCATTTCTCTCGCCCTTTCATGCGAGAAAGTCACTATTATCGGTGTTTCACCGAAGTTTATTTTATTTAACTTCTTTTATCATTTTTCCTCTCTACTAAACATCTTTGCCTTCGACGTTTTTCTTCATAGCCGACGACGAGACCCCTAATTTAACGACGACAATGACAAATATTATTGTGATTGGGGGTGGTGTGAGCTCCGAGTAGGAGTTTTGTGTAATATGTGATATTGTATAGCTGGACTCACGGACTCAAATATTTAGGTGGACTCACCGGATCTTGCCATATATATATATATATATATATATAATTAGGATCATGTGAGTCCACCCTATCTTTTTGAGTCCGTGAGTCCAGGATACAATATCACAAGTTATACTAAACAATATCACGGGTTGTACTGTACAATATCACACCACTGAACATAAATTTCGCCCACTATTACTAACTTTTTTTTCTCATACTTTTTTCACACCAATTGATTCCGGTATCGAAGCTCCGACAAACACCATCATTCTCTCGCCCTTGCATGCCGGAAAGTCATTATTATCGGCGTTTCACCTGAGTTTATTGTATATAGCTTCTTTTATCCTATTTCTTCTCTACTTAGCATCTTTGCCTCCGACATTCTTCTTCATAACCAACGACGAGACCCTTAATATAGCGATGACAATTAAACTTTTTATTGTGATTAGTGGTGGTGTGAGCTATGAGTAGGAGTAATGTGTATGGGTGGAGAAATATGGAGATTGGAAATAAAACATTGGATAAATAATGGGCGATGGCAATGTGGATAAATGTTTGTTTGTGTCATCTATATGCTTGGATTGTCATCGGTATTGGTGGGTGGGTAGTGGTCGTCAACGGCGAGTAGTATGACATAAAATATTTTTAACCCTTTTGTGCTGTTGTTTTTCGTGATATTGTTTAGTATAACCAGTGATAGTGTTTTGTATATTCTGTGATATTGTATAGCTGGACTCACGGACTCAAATATTTAGGTGGACTCACCGGATCTTGCCTCTCTATATATATATATATATATATATATATATATATAGAGCAAAGATCAATTGAGTCCACCCCATTCCCAAGAGTCCTTGAGTCCTATTTTGGACCATTGGATGAAGGAGGATGGGTGGCAGAGATTGGTGCTCCCAAAAGGTAATTAATGGCTTAATTTCCCACTCTCTCTCATCTTTACTAATTAACTACTAATCCCCACCCTAATTCAATATATAACATTTTTCCACCCAACTACTTCTCTCTCATCACACATAATATCATTTCTCTTCCTCTCTCTAAAAACCCAAATAAATCAAAACCCAAATAAAGCCCTCCTAATTTCCTCTCACTCACCAACCTCCACCCACCAACCTCCACCCCCACAAAAACCATACCCGACACACAAACACCCACCACCAACACCCACCACCGCCAAAAGTGTCGGCCCACTGCAACCACCACCGACACCACCCCCACGACGCCACCCTCCTACCTCACGCCACCCTCCTACCTCACCACTAAACCGACACCACCACCCACAAAAAAAACCAACCACCAAAACAGAAACACTCTCCACCACTCGTCCCCTCCTACTCCGACACCACCCTCCTCCCTCAACAGCCACAAACTCCACCACGTCTCCTCCACGGCTCCTCCACAACCAATCTCTTTTTTTTTTCTTTTTTTTTCAGATTCGACCTCCTCCACGGCTCCACCCACCGTCCTCCTCCTCCACTCGTCCCCTCCTACTCCGCGCCTCCTGTTGACCACCACCGCCGCCTCCTTCCGTCTTCTCCTTCAGATCTGACCATAAGCCACCACCAATATCATATTTATTTCGTTTTTATTTCCGGATCTGGTGGTGGTGGTTTGTGGTGTTGTTTCTGTTTCGGTGGGGTGGTGATGGGTGGTAGGGAGGTCGGGAATAGGGCGTGCGTGGGGTGTCTTTGTGTGGGTGGTGGGTGGTTGTCATTTATGTGTGGTTGTCTTTCTTTTTCTCTTTTATTTTTGTAAACGGTTTGAATTGCTTACCTTTTTTATTTTTCTTTCTTTTTTTCTTTCAGATATTGTTGTGTTTTATCTATTTTCTATCTTTCTTTCAGATCTGGTGTCAAATGTGGACGTCTTTTAAAGTAACACATATTATCTATTAAAGTAACACATATTATCTATTAAAGTAACACAAATTCTTTATTAAAGTCACATATATCGTTTATTAAAGTAACACTAATTATTAATTTTAGATCTGAAAAAAAGGTGTCAAGTAATAATGACTTCTATTAAAGTAACATAAATTCTCTATTAAAGTTACACATTTTATTTATTAAAGTCACATATATCGTCTATTAAAGTTACACATTTTATTTATTAAAGTCACATATATCGTCTATTAAAGTTACACATGTTATTTATTAAAGTTACACATTTTATTTATTAAAGTTACACATTTTATTTATTAAAGTCACATATATCATCTATTAAAGTAACACACAGTATTTATTAAAGTAACACTATTTAAGTAACACAAAATGACCTTAAAAGTTACACTTAATTGATGTCAGATCTGTTTCTTTTTCTAGTCTTTACTCTCTTTTTTTTTTTTTTTTTTTTTTCTAGATCTACCTTTTTTGTGAGTGTGGGATGGTTTGTGGTGGTTGGATTACAGTTACACTCATAGAGGAATACAGTTACACTCATAGAGGACTACAGTTACACTCATAAAGTATTGCAGTTACATTCTTAGAGGACTACAGTTACACTCATAAAGGACTAACTTTGTAGTAAATTACATAAATTCAACATGTAATAAAATTCAAAAAATTCCACTAAAAATGACCTAAAATAACTAAAGTTACACTTGTAAAATATTAGAGTTATACTCGTAAATCATCAAAGTTACACTTGTAAAATGTTAAAATTATATAAATTCAAATTTTTATTTACAAAACCGTCTCAAAAAAATTAAATTTACACTCGAAAATCAGCAAAGTTACACTCGTAAAATGTTAAAATTATATATATTCAAATTATTATACAGAAAACCGTCTTCAAAATTTAAAGTTATGCTCGAAAATATTAAAGTTACACTCGAAAAGCATCAAATTTACACTCGTAAGGTGTTAAAATTGTTTAAATTCAAATTTTTACATACAAACCGCCTTAAAAAGTTAAAGTAACACTCTAAAACATTAGAGTTACACTCGCAAGCATCAAAGTTACACTCGAAAATCATCCAAGTTACACTCGTAAAATGTCAAAATTATATAAATTCAAATTTTTATACAAAACCGTCTAAAAAATATTAAAGTTACACTCGAAAATCAGCAAAGTTATACTCGTAGAATGTTAAAAGTATATATATTCAAATTATTATATCAAAACCGTCTTTAAAATTTAAAGTTACGCTCGAAAATATTAGAGTTACACTCGAAAAGTATTAAAGTTACACTCGTAAAGTATTAAAGTTACACTCGTAAGGTGTTAAAATTGTTTAAATTCAAATTTTTGTATACAAACCGCCTTAAAAACTTAAAGTTACACTCTAAAACATTAGAGTTACACTCGCAAGCATCAAAGTTACACTCATAAATCTCAGCAGCTAAAAAGTGCTCAAAAGTGCTTAAAAGTGTTTAAAAAGTGATTAATGAAAAGCTAGAGAGAGAAAGTTAATTAATTAGTGCATAGGTAATTAATTAGTGATAAGTGTATTTTTTAATCTCCCAAATCTTAGCCATCCATCTCCCTCATCCAATGGCTACGATGAGGACTCAAGGACTCTAAGAAAATGGTGGGCTCAATTGAACTAAGCTCTCTCTCTCTCTATATATATATATATATATATATAGAGGCGGGATCTCGTGAGTTGAGTTCTTACGGTGAGTTGGTACTAACAATGTGTTATTGTAGTGTTATTCTCATGTTCTCATGATTCTACAATCTTCTTATTAGGTTACTTTTTGTTTTTTTTACCAAGTGTTATTCTTATGTTTTTTTTACCTTTTTTTTGTTACCACGTGTTATTCCAGTGTCATTCTTATATATTTTTTTTTTTACTTTTTTTTTGTTACGACGCGTTACTCCAGTGTTACTCTTATATTTTTTTTCTTACGACGCGTTATTCCAGTGTTACTCTTATATTTTTTTTTGTTACCACGTGTTATTCTTATATTTTTGTTTACTTTTTTTTGTTACGACGTGTCATTCCAGTGCTACTCTTATATTTTTTTTTTACTTTTTTTTTGTTAACACGCGTTATTTCAGTGTTAACCCTATTATTTTTTTGTTCCCACGTGTTATTCCAGTGTTAATCTTACATTATTTTTTTTGTACTTATTTTTGTTACCGCGTGTTATTCTAGTGTGATTCTTACATTTTTTTTTAGTCTTTTTTTGTTACCGCATGTTATTTCAGTGTTACTCTTACGTTATTTTTTTTATAATTTTTTTTGTTATTGCGTGTTATCCTAGTGTTACTCTTACGTCATTTTTTTTTACTTTTTTTAACCGCATGTTATTCTAGTGTTATTCTTACGTTATTTGATTTTTAAAATCTTTTTGTTACCGCGTGTTAATACAACTCCTACGTCATTTTTTTTTACTTTTTTTCCCGCATGGTATTCCGTGTTATTTTCACATTTTTTTGTTATCACGTGCTATCTTGTGTTACTCTTATGTTAATTTTTGTTACCACGTCTTATTCCACTGTTACTCTTATGTTTATTTTTTTTTCCTTTTTTGTTATCACGTGTTATTCTAGTGTTACTCTTATGTTTTTTTTTTTACTTTTTTTTGTAACCACGTGTTATTGCACTGTTACTCTTATGTTATTTTTTTCATCACGTGTTATTCTAATGTTACTCTTATATTTTTTTTACTGTTTTTTTTTGTTATCACGTGTTATTCCAGTGTTACTCCTATGCTAATTTTTTGTTACCACGTGTTATTCTAGTGTTACTCTTATATTATTCCAGTGTTATTATTGTGTTACTGTGTTGTTACTACGGTGTTATTCTTGTGTTACTGTGTTGTTACTCCGGTGTTATTCTTGTGTTACTGTGCTGTTACTCCGGTGTTATTCTTGTGTCACCGTGTTGTTACTCTGGTGTTATTCTTGTGTTAATGTGCGGTTATTCCGGTGTTATTCTTGTGTTAATGTGTTGTTACTCCGGTGTTATTCTTGTGTTATTGTGATGTTATTCCGGTGTTATTTTTGTGTTAATGTGTTGTTACTCTATTGTTATTCTTTTTTTTTTTGGTACAGATGTTATTCTAGTGTTATTCTTATATTATGTTTTTACTTTTTTTCTACGACGTATTATTCCAGTTTTATTCTTATATTTTTTTTGTTAATACGTGTTATTCTTATATATTTTTTGTTACTACGTGTTATTCTAGTGTTATTCTTAGATTATGTTTTTTTTCTTTTTTTTGTTACGACGTGTTATTCCAGTGTTACTCTTATATATTTTTTTTAAAACTTTTTTTTGTTAACACGCGTTATTCTAGTGTTATTCTTATATTTTTTTTTACTCTTTTTTTGTTATCACGTGTTATTTCAGTGCTACTCTTATTTTTTTTTACTTTTTATTTGTTATCACGTCTTATTCCACTGTTACTCTTGTTTATTTTTTTTCCTTTTTTTGTTATCACGTGTTATTCCAGTGTTACTCTTATATTTTTTTTCTTACGTTTTTTTGTAACCACGTGTTATTGCTCTATTACTCTTATGTTATTTTTTTTGTTATCACGTGTTATTCTAATGTTACTCTTATATTATTTTTTTTACTTTTTTTTATCACGTGTTCCGGCAATGAATGCACTCCGTATTCCGGCTTAGAATATTAAAGAGTCCGTCAACCTGAGAGCAACAACCAAAATTTTTAAAAAATCATTCAATAATCAACGTAACGCTATAGTTAGCCTTAAATCGATCATATAATCAATCAAATTACTAGGAAATTACAAAGACAAAACAAAACCGACAAATTCAATAACAAAAATCAACGATAAGTTCGATAATTACACGGAGTAAATCATAGATTAAAGACTCGGTTTAACAAAAATGAGTTAACTCAGTGAAAACACCATTAAATATGGCTGAACAGTTGAAAAAGCAAACAATAAGCTTGACTTCTGTTAAATGCAACAGAAAATCAAAGAAGATGATAATAAGAATAATAATAAAAAAACATCAAATCATATCAAGATTGAAAAAAACAATAACTCTGGAGAAGAAGTATAAGATTTGAATTAAGAAGATCTCAATATCAACGCCGTATTTTAGGATAAAAAAACATTCAAATCAAACTGTAGACACAACAATTACACGTTAGTACCTCGATAATGGCGAAAAATCAACAATTTGAGAAAGTTCCCGAAACAATGGCGGATGAAGATCTAGAATCTTCTATATATTCGATGAATCTAGTTTTGCGTAGCTTAGGAGAAGGAAATATTGTAATTTGTTAGATTTTAGATATAGTAGTTGATATTTTTTGTAAAATTTGCAGAGAATGACAAAAGGAATTCGTGGAGAGAGAAAGAGGAAAGAAGATAAGGAGCAGTGATAGTGAATATCCAAAAAAAACTTTATTAGCTGGAAGAGAGAATGATATTAAATTTGGCTCGTTGATTTTGTTTAAATCTATGGTCCAGATTTGTTAGTACCAACTCACCTTAAGACACTTGACTCACAAGAACTCAACACTATATATATATATATATATATATATATATATATAGATATATTATAGATATATCTAGTAGACTTATATATATATAGTCAGGATCCGGTGAGAACCACTGACATAATGAGAATCGTGAGAACTCTCACTAAATCTCCACCAAATCTTGTTTCGAAAGTTTTGATGGATCATTTACAATTAGTTTAGTTTATTCAATCAAAATATTTGTAATAAGTAAACAAAAAATCTTGATTATATTAAAAAATATTTACTTAATGTACATAAATTCAATTAGGTAAACTAAAACTACTTTAAATGCATGAAAATGAGCACTAGGTGCATGAAAATTGTTACATGCATGAAAACAATTACTAGGTGCATGAAAATAAGTAGCTTTAGATGCATGAAAATGAGTACTATGTTTATGAAAATTGTTAGATACATGAAACTGACTACTAGGTGCATTCAAAATAGTAAAAAAAATTCGACTCGATTTTTGTCAGTAGCTTATAAATTTTCGGCCAAGAAATATGTTATCTAGCCATAATATTCTACGCCGGATCCAAATATTTCGTTAGTTTTAAAAAATAATTTTTGTAAGGCGGAGTTCTCACGGTTCTCATTATCTTAGTGGTTCTCACCGGATCCCAATTATATATATATATATATATATATATATATATAATTAGGATCATGTGAGTGCACCCTATCTTTTTGAGTCCGTGAGTCCATGATACAATAGCACAAGTTATACTAAAAAATATCACGGGTTATACTGTACAATATCACACTACTGAACCACTTTTTCGCGTACCATTACTATTTTTTTCCTAATACTTTTTTTACACCAATTTTTTTAGCCCTTTTGTGCTGGTTTTTTTTTTTTCGTGATACTATTTAGTATAACTAGTGATATTGTTTCATATAATCTGTGATATTGTATAGCTGGACTCACGGACTCAAATATTTAGGTGGACTCACCGGATCAGAGCAATTTCTGGTTTCCAAAGGAAGGTGTATTGGGCTGTGGTCACTGCAATTCAATATGGCATTTGGCATGCAAGGAATATCTGTAGGATAGATAAATATTGTCTGGTACCGAGTAAAGTTGTTGAACAAGCTAGGATGGATATTAGACTCAGACTGATGAATGTAAACATAGGGCAAATTAGACAATGTGATAGGAGATGGTGTAGTTTGAAAGGTTTATTGTAATGGTGGTAGGCTTTATTTAGCTGATAGATGATGTGAGGCTGTGCTAGCACTGAATTTTGTAATGTGTGCCGAAGGCAATTTGGTTTTAATATTAATTACATTGATACCAAAAAACAAAAAACAAATTTATACCATATCTACTTGAAGTTAATTATTGAATTTAGTCATGTACTTGACTTTGCAGTATCAATTGAAGTTACACCATATGTACTTAAAGTTACAATCAATTTACTTGAAATTAATTTTTTAAATTTACCCATATACTTGAAATTACACAATTAATTTAGTCGTATAGTTGAAGTGGATCATATATACTTGAAATTACACAATATCCTTTTAAAGTTACACTCAATTTACTTGAAATACACTATATTTAAGAGAAATAATTTAATTAATATACCCATACACTTGAAGTTGCATCCATCTAGCTAAAATTATCTCATAGCAAATTAAAGTTACAATGATTGTAGATTGAAGTTACACTAATTGTGTACTGAAGTTACACTGATTGTGAATTGAAGTTACATTGTCCAAATGAAATTACACTGATTTTGTATTAAAGTTACAGTAATTGTAAAATAAAGTTACAC
Source organism: Heliosperma pusillum (assembly GCA_022085475.1). Taxonomy (NCBI): domain Eukaryota; kingdom Viridiplantae; phylum Streptophyta; class Magnoliopsida; order Caryophyllales; family Caryophyllaceae; genus Heliosperma; species Heliosperma pusillum. Next base: position 3,796 of record JAIUZE010022181.1, on the reverse strand, counting down.
TAGTTATGAGCTACAGTTACACACTATATATTTAAAGTTACACCTTTTAAAATTGAAATTACACAACATATATTTTGAAGTTACACTCTTTAAAATTACACTGATTGTGTATTAAAGTTACAGTTGTAAGTTTCTTAAACTCAATATTAGACACTTCTAATATCATTATACATTTAGTTTACTCTTAAACTAAATAGATCTTATGCATGCATAACTAAAAATAAATAAGGAAGAAGAAATTGTTCCTTACATTGATTTTTCAACGATTTTGGGCACAAGATAGGACTCCTTCCTACTCTTATTCTTGAGCTATAAATCAAAGGATGAACTCCAAGTTCTTAGTATAAGAACACTCCTATTAGTAGCACCAAGACAACCCCTTGAATCTCTACAAAATACTACACTAGTATATAAATGTAGTAGCCCTTAATAATATAAATCTAATAACTTCATTACTACTCTAGTAATCTTATTAGAAAATATGAACTCTAAGATTTTGGTGAAAAACTTCTTCAAGTTTTCCTTTTTAGTGAGAGATAGAGAAAAGGAGAGATAAGCATCCATATTTCTTATGAGATGAATGAATACACATAAGGAGAAAAATTTCTCCTTATTTGAAGACCATAACCGACCCCTCCTAAGGTAGTGGGAGCATGCCTTTGCTTTTTGTCTTAACAAGAAAATAGGCTAGCTAAATTTAGGCTTTAGGTTAATCATTTTGTCTAATCCATATTAGATTAATAATTAAAATCCAAGTGCCTCTAATAACCCATAAAAACCGGTGCACCATGTAAAAATGGGTGTCCATTTTATTTTGTGATTTTGTCATTTGTCACATATGTGACATGTGACATGTAACATGTAATTAAGCTTATAAATGTACATTTAACTAATTTAAATGCAATTTCATAACAAATAAATTAGACTTAATATTTTAAGTCACATTTTATAATTACATGTAAATAAAATGGGTCATCTCATATTTGGTTAATATAATCTACAACATTTTGTAATTATAATCGACCAATTTCACTTATCTCAAATGTTTCATAAACATAATGCATTCTTAGTAATATAACAATTAAATTACTAAAATGAATCTTATTTAATCATATTACAATAAGATATAATTCTCACTTTAAACTTGTTCAAATTAAGAGATTAATTAATCTGTATCGCTATACAATTAATTAACGTATATGATTTGGGGATTATCCTTTAGGTGTGACCTCAAGGGATCAACTGATCACCACCGTCATACGACAGTAACGTCAAACTCAATTAAGCCAATCGTTACCGATTTATGTTGACCAGTTGACTATAATATTCATCATCCTTTTTGTATTCTTATTATTGAGATTTATTTATGTGATCGCACTATTATTGAGGACACTTACTCCAACAATCTCCCACTTGTCCGAGACAAGTGTGCGTCACCAATTCTCTTGTCCTATTATAGTCTCCCACTCAATGCAAGGTGTCTTGCGGGCCGTACTTGCATTAGATCATATCAAGAGTGGTTTCCTCGATCTGGAGAGTAACTGTCTGACCGGAATTATCTACCATAAATACCTTCCGAGCGTGGCCACGCATTTTCAGCTTACTCCTCCTCGAGTGGCCTTGAGATTTAAAACTACCCTGACAAGGGGTGGACAATTCCTATCGCACTATTCCCTTCGAATAGCCACAACTCATCATGACTTAAAAGATGCCTATTTGACCCCAGTTACGAAAGTCGTAGAGCATAAATCAAAGTCACTCTGAAACTGTGCCACCTTAGGCGAACAGTATTTAGTCAAAGAATTGACTCAAAAGAATACTAGTAGCTCTTGCCACGACCAGGCTACAAGAATTGCCAGAATTCTATAAGCGGTCACTGCCCGACAGATTGTCCCTTACAATCTGTCTATGTGATCGATTGGTCATCCCTTATGACCCTATGACACTTGAACTTGTCATCAATCGCACCACAATCTAGTCACTTTGAGATGTCACCTCATATAAGCAACTAGGGGCCAATGCTATGTTAACCAGTCCACTTTAATGGAGTCCAAAAATTGTCTCTACAATCCATTTGGATATAACAAGCACAAAACTGAGTTTATGAAACTCTAACGATAAATGTGATTATCATATATGAACAATCAACACAATGTTATTGCTTCATATCATATAATCTAAAGTTTATTTCGTCCATGACAATTCATGACGATCTTATTAAATGCAATAAAGGCTTGGGTAGTGAATATACCATAATATTCATTTATTCCAACCTTGTTAATTGCTTTTCCTTCCATCCAACGTTATTCCTAATAACATGAATTCATCTATGTACATGTCTAGATCTCTATCTAGTGTTGGGCTCTTTAACTTAAAAGATGCTTCCACTCGTTATCATGATAACTGATAGGTATTTAGGTGAAAGGATCTACCATTAGTTCTTTTTAAACAACCTTATCTTCATCATAATGTACTAGGTCTCTAATGTAGAATTTATAATGATTGACTCTTCAATCACCCTTTTAGATATTCGCTTCTTTTATAACAAAAGTACGCCTAGGATTTCGATAAATCCTTTTATAAGTTTGGGAATTTGGGTTGTGTAACTTTTACCACATATCCAAATTTTCTCTACCAAACATAAGAGTGTATCCCTAGTTCTCCTCGAGAACTCTACGGATGTTCTTGTAGGCTATCCAATGACTCTCATGTGGATTGATTTGTTTTAGGCTTGTCATGCTCCCAGCATACAATTCATTTAGGTATGTGCATGTAATGACATACATGATCGGTCTCATGTGATCAACAATTCTTAGGTTCAGTGGATGACTATGACCCTTTCATAGTGATCCCACTTTTATCAATATAAACAACCTATTTAACTTGTTGAATAGATTAAGGATCTTATCGATATAAGATACCTTTTAAATGCCAAGCTAAAATCTTTTATTCCATAATAGATTTTGATTTTAGTATACATGTTGCCCTCTTTCATCCAACATTAAAATCCAACCACTCCTTTCAAAAAGGTAATATGAATATGTCACTCTTAATGAGTGAAACGTCATTCACGTGGAAAACAATTTCTCCCACTGAACTTCATGTCTTTACATGATAACTTAAACTCCCACTTAACTTCATGTCTATACATGACTTTAACTCCCACTGAATTTCATTTCTATACATGACTTTTCGACAATTCGAGTGAAACCCTTCTTATATCTTATAATAGAAAAGATCATCATAACCTCTAGGTAGATACATACAATAGGCTTGTGTCATGTACACATCCTATTCCAAATCCCTATTTGGACATGTGGTTTTGATGTGTATCTTGTACACACCTATTAAGAGGTATTTCATTGATGATTTGGATCTAAGCATAGTTACGCATTAACTTGGCTTTTGTAGACATCTACATGTCTATCCATGCAACTACAATTTGGACAACTCCAAATAAAACATTTTCTTTGGATAGATTCCATATAGTTTCATAAGTCTCTTTTAGAAAATCGAAATTCAAAATTTCTAGGTACTTCCACTTCATAGATCATAATCTTATTATATCAAGAACAATTTCTTTTGGTCTCATCACTAGTCTAAGGATTCACCTAAGAACGCTTTCTTTTGGTCTCCTCACTAGACATGAGTCTAACCTAAGAACATATTCTTTTGGTTTCCTCACTAGTTCCTAACTAGTTTTTCGTTGTGGCTTATTTTCTCCCACTCTATCTTTAGAAAAATACAACTATTTTCTTTAAAGATAGCCTTATGCGCCACAAACAATTTTGTACTC